>JAGWEN010002035.1:0-42500 GCA_018703685.1 Orius laevigatus | reverse complement strand
GTAACAACTTTTGGGCCGGAAAGTGCTGCGATCTCTTGAGTTGGAAACAAACAAAAATAGACTTCTGGGAAGGACGTCCTTGCTTGGATACGCTTTTTCACAGCGCATTTTTTACAAATGGCACAGACTTCCATCCGAGAGGGATCACCGTAAAATGAGAGTGTATATTATGAGTTATGACGTAGGTAGTTCATTTCGGTCACTTAGAAATGAGACTCTTCCAGATTTCCTAGGACTCTTCCAGATTTCCTAGGACTCTAACCAGAAAATTCGGTAATCGGTAGTAGCGTCCTAGGGAACGCTTCCCCCTCATCTTCATGATGTATCACTAGGTTTTGTAGTTTTCGAGTTATGTATTTGGGAAATACTGAAAATTGGCCTAAAGTTTGTTATCAAAACTCTGATTCAGATTTAGCACCCCCAAAACAAAATGGTGGTACAAACCTACTCAGATACAAAACAGAGTGGACCAACTCAAAAGGGACGGACGTTTCAGTTTCCTGTGATCCTATGAAATTTGTGGCGTTTTCGTATCATTTAAGATCTGGCACAAATTTCTTGTCAATCGGTCTACTGGGAGCTAAGAAAAAGGGGAGCTAAAAATGTCTCGTTTGAGTTGAGTACATATACTCGAAATATTTTGTCTCAAAATACTGCTAACGTTTAGAAATGAAAACATTTTTTCCCCGAAGCTTCTAAAGTTTCTAAACGAGTGTCCGTAGCTTTAGGTCGGTACAAAAAAGCTTTTAAAAATAGCCATAGATGGACGGAATTTCATAGGTTCTCTATGTTTTTACTCTACAGTGTTTTAAAAAGCAAATGGGACGAAAAACAGGAAAGCTTACTTTGTGAATCCCCAGAAGGGTTACCTATTTCTCTAGTCTAACGTTTTCGAAATAAATTACATAGCTAAAAATATTCAATTGTGGGTTGTTGACTTTTTAAAATGCATTCAAATTCGGAACTAAATGCATTAATTAATTCAAAGATGTTACATTCTTTCCTAATATTGACTGTTATTGACTTTTGGTTATATAAGGAGTGCATTATCCCCAAAACAGTTTTTTGCTTCAATTATTCCGAAGGCCAGTCAATAAGTTGAACGAACTTAGTTACACGGCCGAGTTGCAAATAAGTGCCTTTTTTTAATAATTTGAATAAATAAATCATCATTCTGAAAGCCTTAATTTGGCCTACAAGAAGAAGCGAAACGTTGTCTGTCCTTTTAAATGTTTACCACCCTAATACGTGCAACAATGAAACAAATTTTTTGCTCGGAATGCTGCCCTGAAGAAACTTTCTCCAAATATTTCAGTTCCAGTTTCTGAGCTGGTTTAGACCCATCGATGTTACATATTGAAGCTCGTAAGGAAATCTTCTCTATAGGACCGGACCTTTCAGGAAGTGGACACATCAAACTTGAATTTAGGGGGTGTGGCTTGTCGACATTTCGTGTGCCCTACTTTTGCTACATAGTTGGTCCTCTTTTTTGGGGGATGACTTCAAAAAAAGATGGCACGGGGGGAGGGGGTCCCTAATGTCCAAAAATCGAGGTAAACCCCTACCAAAAAGGATCAAAAATCAAGCTAAAAGGTGCCCTTTTGTATAGGAACAAAATCTGATTTAAAGGACCTTTAGTGTTTAAAAAAGATCAAAATTCAAGCTAAACTGGTGTCCAAAAAAGGATCAAAATCGGGATGACCGGCCCAGCAGCATCCCAAGGATACTAAACACCCAGGTGTCTAATATCCTTGGCAGCATCCCTTCTGGAAAACGGAATTTCTTTCAAATTTCGCAGAATTTTCGTTCTCCCAAAGCCTTTGGGCCAAATTCGCCCATCAGGACCCCACGCCATGAGCCGGGCCAGTCTGCACCTGCTCAAGAAATGGATTTTATCAGACAAATTCAGGCTTTACAGGAAAGATTCTTTTCGAAGCAAAAGGCAATAGGCATCCATTTTTGAAACCTCGCCCTTGAAAAAGAGAACCTACCCCGGAAACGTCGGTGTCATTTCCGCACCGTTTAATTGCGCCTTTATTTCTTCTGAGGCGAAATTTCAGGATACCCCACTACAGACGGAGAAAAAAAATTTCAAATTAGGCGGCTAGAGAGCTCGACCTTCCGAGTCCCACCACCTTCATCTCCCCACTCGAACCCATCCCCACCACCCACAAGCCCAGCGATGTTTTGCCAATATTTTTGGCGAGTTCGACTTCAACAAGAGACGTAATTAAACGAAGACGTAGTTTTTTTAGTTTATTTAAAAAAAGACGTCTTATTTATATTTTATTCGAGTGAATTCTATAATATTTCATCGTTATTGATCAAGTGAAAGTTACCCTGAGGGAATTGTTTTGTTTTCGTTTCCTGTGCGCTTGCCCATTCGGGGGGGATCAGCTGAAGTTTGACAGACAATTTGGCGACTCCTGTCATGAATCTTTTAAAATACTCCTTCTATATATAGATTATCGTGAAAGAAAAAAAAGGTAAGGCATTTATATTATTCATCCTTTATTTTGTTTGATCAAAAATGAGTTATAAACAAATAAGTCCTTGATGTGGGACTACGTTTCTTGGCGTCTTTGTCTTGTTGTTTTGGTAAATCAGCTGTGGCGGAGTTCTCAAAAACGACCTTCGTCGTCTCATTTTTATTGCCCCGTGGGCCTCTCATTATTCTTTTTTCGTTCTTTATTTCATCATTTTTTTTCTGTTTGGAATTCTGATCAAACACGAGGAATTAACGAGTCGATTTTTACTGCGTTTTAAATAACGGGAATTCTTTGTCTTTTGATAAATTCAGTTTTTTCAGGTCAAACAAATTATGGCATTTTCTAAAGGTCGGAGAGCGAGGGAATTATCTCGTATTTACCGTCTGGTCGTATAAAGGAAAATTGTGTTTTTGGGACGGTTTAGGAAGTTCCCAATTAGTAAAATCGCTCTGGAAAAAAGGGCACTAAAATAGAACGACGTAGCGTGGAAAAAGAACAAAGAGTCGGAATATCTTTTTGTATAAAAAAAATATATCAGTGGTGCAGCCTTCCGATAGAGCGAATTTCCTCTGGAGGTGTGCAGAGGAACAAACCTTACGAAATAACTCGAGGCAGTTTTTTGGCGTTATTTTTGTATGATTTGGACCTTGAAGTTTTTGGGGCAGAAGGAATATTTATAACGTTTTCATCACAAAACCAGTCCACAGTTTTGGTTTGGGATTCTTTTTCAATTGGTTGTCCCCTTGAGAGAGGTTCTTGTTGTTTGGACCCCTGTTTAGCTTGTTTGGGATCTTTTTAAAGGGTTTGGGCCCACTTTAAGATGCCAGGAAGTAGGTTTGGTGGTGGAGGTGGTTTTCCCGTTTTGGACTGGTTTGGACTCGTTTTAGACTGGTTTGGACCCCCGATTAGACTGGTTGGGACTTACATATTTGGACTGGTTGGTACCCATTTAGACAGTTTGGACCCACTTAGACTGGTTTGGAATCATTTTACACTTGTTTTGAGTTTAGACCCATTCAAGGCAGGTTTGGACCCATTCTAGACTGGTTTGGACCCATTATAGACTGGTTTGGACCCATTATAGACTGTTATGACCCATTATTGACTGGTTATGACTTAGACTGGTTTGGAACCATTTTACACTTGTTTTGAGTTTAGACCCATTCAAGGCAGGTTTGGACCCATTCTACACTGGTTTGGACCCATTCTAGACTCGTTTGGACCCATTATAGACTGGTTTGGACCCATTATAGACTGGTTATGACCCATTATAGACTGATTATGACCCATTATAGACTGGTTATGACCCCATTATAGACTGTTTTGGACCCATTTTAAACTGATTTGGACCCATGAAGACTGGGTTGGACTCATTCTAGACTGATTTGGACCTATGTAGACTGGGTTGCACCCATTCTAGACTGTTTTGGACTCATTATAGACTGGTTTGTACCCATTTTAGACTGGTTGGACCCATTTTTTGGACCCACAGGAAGAAAGCAATACCCCTTTTGGCTGATCGGAACCCTATGCATGTATGGCATGGTTTTTATTTTTTTATTTTTTATTATTGACTTTTTGGGACCAACTATCCGTGATGAAGTTCGGACCCCATTAAGCTGATTTCGACCCCTATATGTGGTTTGGACCACCTCTTGATTTGCTTGGACCAAAGTTTTGACTGTTTAGACCCATTTTAGACTAGTTTGGCCCTCTTCAAAAATTTGGCGTTTTATCTTCCCTATTCATTGGGCGTATAATGGAATAGCCAAATTTGCAGCAAATCTTTCCAACTGTCAAAACTCTTCAATTTTAGGGTCCAAACCTTTTCTGAGAAATTGTCTTCAAATCGTCCAATCTGCCATTGGCCCATATCTCTTCTAGGTTGCTTTTTTGGGCTTAAATTGAAGTAGCCTAATTGGCCGCAAATCTCCCAAATTATAAACGTCAAATTATGCAGATAAAGTTAACTTCTCTAAAATGGGACAGATGTGACCCTAAAAGATTAGGGAAAACCGACCGAGAAAATTTTCCAAAACTCTTGTCCTGGTTTTCCCCATTTCCTTTTATAATAAATTTTTTTATTTCATGTTTTATGACTCATTGGGATGATAATTTTTTTTTCTCACCCAATGAGGCGATGACCCACAAGCTCTTCACTAGTTTTCAACTCAATATTTCTGACCTAAAATTTCTTTTTGTATGTATTCTTTAAACGCTCTCATTTTTTCTATTTTAAGAATTCTTAACTCATTAATTTATACCAAGTTTCCTGTTGATTTCGCAACCAGAATTTCACTTGACAATGAAACTGACCTTAAAATTTTCCAATGAATAAACCTTAGCAATTAGGTGCAATGATAGTTATCTCAAAGGAATTAGTTATCTTGTGTACCTAAGCATGCGTTTTTTTAAAATTATCTTTTCCAACTCAATTTTCGGTTTCTTCAGAGATCAAACGCTTTTAAATTTCACCTTGGTCAAACTAGCATGCACTTTCGGTCATTTCCTGGCTTCCTTGCCAAGAAGTAACAAATTAACTCAAATTATTTCTCTTCTATTTTTCAAAAATCGCCTTGTCATTTTTCTTACAATGTTGTGCAAGTGTCAATTAAATATTTTTGTGCCATTAGGAATCCTGAGACTGAAAACCAAAATCTCAGGGACAAAAAAGAAGTTATTTTTTGGGAAAATAATGGTTCCAACCTATAAAATAGTATAGAATGGCTCATAATTAAACCGAAAATTCCATCATTTTGAAAGACAAACTTAAGATTTTACGGTTTTTTTAGTTCATTTCTGTTTATTTATTTTTGGCTCTAAAAACAAATGAATGGACTTCCTCAGAGAAAGATATCGTTTATTGACACTGATTAATGTGAACTTAAAACCTATTTTATAAATTACGTTTATTTCATTCTTATCATTGTTATTTCTTTATTTCAGAAGGCGAGGAGCGAGAGGTTCAGAAGATGTTAGATTGACGGGTAAAACGAGCTTTGTCTAGCTCATAAAAAGACTCAAGTGCAGTATTTGAAAACAATTTCAATCCTAAAATAAAGAAGAGAAAAAAATCAAAATGCTTTTCATATTTCACGTCGACACTGGGACGATGATGACTTTTGACATCAACTTGGCCCTCGAAAGGTAAATGTTGAAATTTTTTAAAATTAATTTTTATTCTTGACTTTCATTCACATCCAAGGGGGGGGGGACCCTTTGCCTACTGCCCAAAATGTGGAAGGCTGTTATTAGGGTGGAAAATATGAATTTGAGGTTGGTTTTTCGATTTGAAACTTTTTTTTTGCCACATCGTGGGGGGGGGGACCCTTTCTCTACTTTTTGGATGAAAAATTTTCATTTTAGCTTAATTCTCCAAAATTCTCCAAGGTATGATTTCATTAATTTCTTTTCCTGCAAAATGAAATATTTCTTCTCTAAATGCGAATGAAATAAAAAGGTCAGAATCTCAATATTTTTAATTTAGAAAGTACCTTCTACACAATACAAAAGGAAAGTGAATAAATTTTAATCTGTTTTAACTTTTCAATAAAATGGAAAATGTTCAAAGGAAAAAAAAAATCAATTTTATTTGGTCAATGACTCTATGGGGTCTTTGCTTCGAAATGTTTGCTTTTTACTAAAAAAAAAACCTTTTTAGCCTAGCAATGTTTATATTTCCTTCCTTGTTTATGGAGACAAAAGAATTAAAATCGCCTTCTTTGCATTTTATACCTTATTTAGTCCCTGAATTCTTTTTTTTTACCGTCTAGATCCTGTTATGCCTTTTTTGGGATGTGATCTTGGTTCAAGGAAATGTTTTATGAAGGTCGACAAAAAGTCGATAAATTTTTTTAGTATTTATTTTACAATTTTCTGTTGGTTATCCCACTTTTTTTAATTGATCGAAACGTTTTGCATTCTAGGCCTGTTTCCCCCTCTCTGAAATTCGTGTCTGTTTTTATCCCTTCCTCAAATCTACGCATTCACTACTCGCATGATGTTTTTATTTACAGTTGAATCACCTCTTGTCAGAAATAAACAACTCGCTTGTTTTCGCCAAATATTATTTTATTGAAAATTGGAACAAATAAGCCATTGGCATGATAAGGGTAAAAGGATGCCCTTTTTACAAAAATCCCATGAAACAATTTTTTTTTGAGCCAAAACAACATTTGGTATTCTAACTCAGCACTTTCTTAAAAATTTCTTTATTAGTAGTTTGGTTTGGACCCTTTTTACGCGGTCGGGATCCCTTTTAGTTGGTTTCGACCCCTTTACTTTCTAGTTTGGACCCCTTTATTTTCTAGTTTGGACCCTTTTATTTTCTAGTTTAGGCCCCTTTATTTTCTAGTTTGGACCCCTTTATTTTCTAGTTTGGACCCCTTTATTTTCTAGTTTAGGCCCCTTTATTTTCTAGTTTGGACCCCTTTACTTTCTAGTTTGGACCCCTTTATTTTCTAGTTTGGACCCCTTTACTTTCTAGTTTGGACCCCTTTACTTTCTAGTTTGGACCCCTTTATATTCTAGTTTGGACCCCTTTATATTCTACTTTAGTTTGGACACTTTTATTTTAGTTTTGGACCCTTTTATTTTCTAGTTTGGACCCCTTTGTATTAGCGGATTTTCTAGTTTTGGCCCCTTTATTTTCTAGTTTGGACCCCTTTATTCTTGTTTGGACCCCTTCACTTTCTAGTTTGGACCCCTTTATTCTAGTTTGGACCCTTTTGGCCGGTTTGGACCCCTCCACTTTCTATTTTGGACCCCTTTACGTTCTAGTTTGGACCCCTATATATTCTGGTTTGGACCCCTTTATATTCTAGTTTAGTTTGGGCACCTTTATTCTAGTTTGGACCCCTTTATTGTCTAGTTTGGACCCCTTTACTTTCTAGTTTGGACCCTTTTGGCCGGTTTGGACCCACTTGGCTAGTTTGGATCCCTTTATTTTCTAGTTTGGACCGCTTTATTTTCTAGTTTGGACCCCTTTGTATTAGCGGGTTTTCTTGTTTTGACCCCTTTATTTTCTAGTTTGGACCCCTTTATTCTAGCTTGGACCCTTTTGGTTGGTTTGGACCCCTTCACTTTCTAGTTTGGACCCCTTTACTTTCTAGTTTGGACCCCTTCACTTCTAGTTTGGACCCCTTTACCTTCTAGTTTGGACCCCTTTATTTTCTAGTTTGGACCCCTTTTGTATTAGCGGATTTTCTAGTTTGGACCCTTTTGCCTGGTTTGGACCCACTTGCCTAGCTTAGGCCCTTTTAGTCTGGTTTGGATCCCTCTAATCTGTTTTGGGCCCCTTTAGGCTGTTGGAAAGGCACCCCTGATACTCAGGGATTTTTATTTTCATGGTTTTATGTGTAAATTTATTTCTTCAGCGTTGGCCAGCTTAAAGAAGCGATCCAGAGAACTTGCGGTATATCGGTGGAAAAGCAAGTTCTGCTTGTGAGCGGTGGAGAATGCCTGGAACCGAACGCTCGAGTTTGCTCCTATTCCGCAGGCACGGACACCAACCCGATCTTCCTTTTCAGCAAATCTACCATCGAAAGCACAACTCCTCCTAACCCCAGTGTAGACTACGGCTCAGGTAATTATTTACCAACTCTTATTTCATATTCATAACTACCGGTTAGAAATTCAATTTACACCGTCTCAAGGCTCTATTTACAATTCTACTCAGATAACCGGTGACATACTGTCTATATTAAACTTTTTTCAAACGAAAGATTACAATTTTTTTTTATGATTATACGTAGAAGATAAAAAAGCAGTCATTTCTGTTTCAAAAATTAGGTTTAAACCTATAATTTTCGAATCAAAAAAGCTACTTTTGGTCTTTAACCAGCCATTAAATAGATGAGTAGATGGCAAGGCCATTTGACTTGTTAAGGTGTTCCACCATTCTTTTTAACTATTTCAATGTCATGTACCTTTTACAGGAAGAAATCTAATCCTAATAAATTTGTTTTTTTCCTAATAATTAGTTGCTTTTTGTTTTTAGATCCAGATTTAAAAGATGAAGTCGAAATGTCATTAAATTTACCACCTTCCAAGCAAACTTTAGCTGTACGATCTCAATTAGCTCAGCAGTTCTGCGAATTGGCCCGCACACAAGCCAAAATATGCGAAAAACTCGTTCACGATCAACATATGCAACAGCAAGGTGACGTTTAAATCAAAAATTTAATCAAAATGATGAAATTTATATAGTAAATACATCATTTCTTTTTTTTGCTGAGTAGTAGCTTATCTATAAATGAAATTTCGCACTGGGTCATTTTTTTCATACATCGATTTCAGGGTCATCTCGTGTTTACTTTAAATTTGCGTTTCATATTTTGTTTGTTAGAAAAAAATGTAGGTTATCAAACCTTATCTGTTTCAGACTGCTTAATATGTTGTAATTGATCTTTGGTATTCATTCAATATGATAAAAATTTCAGGATGGGCGGCTGTGATAGCGAATTTGGATGATATTTCCCACGCTTTTAAATCGAGGAGTGAAAATTTCGAAGCTAGCTTTAAGCAGCATCTTGATACTAGAGATCAGTATATGAATATAATTGAGAGCTTTAACAGCGATGTGGGGACGCTTTCGAAAATTCCCGTTCTGCCTGCTCTTATGGAGAAAGACGATTTGGAAACTTCAACTTCAAATAATGCTCCGCAGACTCTTTTACAATGGATCTCATCTAAAGATAGCCAGTCGAGCTTAGATCAAGTTTCGGAGCAGTGTAAAAAGGGTTTGGATCAGTTTGACGAAAAAGTGCTGGAAGCGTTAAAATCTGAAGTGAGATCCGCTTTGGATGCTGCGACTCAGAGCGAACTGAGGGAGATCAAAGGCCTCGGCGATCGACTTTATGGTCTCGAACAGCTTAGAGTCGAAACAAAAAAAATTGTTCAAGAACAGACTGATTTAGCACAAGTAATTTAAATTAATTTACTTAATTTAATTTAATTATTTTAAAGGCTTTTCTTTTAAATCAAACGAGAGCGACCAACATTGGAGATGCAAGCATCCTTCCTGACCTCTGTATGTCTCATAAGCGCCAATTAGTTGTCATGTTGAAAAACCATCATCAGCTCATGGATATCAGAAGGAGGTGTATCAAAGCAAAGCAAGAGCTATCAACAAACCTTTATCATAGGCTCAAGTAAAATTTAAAATTAAAAAAAGCTTTTTTTATTCATTTTTTTCTAGGTGGGTTATGTTTGTTGAAAGTCGAATTTGCGAGTTGGACACAAAACTTGTGATGTTTCATGAGAATATAAAAAGGTTGCGTAAACAATTGGAGGTTTTGTCGCAAATTCATTTGGCGCCGAATGTTTATTTGACGGCTGTGGCTGAAGTTGTCCGTCGACGTGCTTTCTCTCAGGCGTTTTTAGTCGTAAGTGAAATGTTCAACTTTGTCGTTTTTCGCTCATTTGAATTTTTAGTGGGCGAACGATTTGGCGTGCCAGTTATGTGCCGTTCATTCTGAAGAGGTTGCTCGGAGGAAAAATTTTCAAAGTCAGTTCGAGGGTCATTTTTTGTCTTCGCTTTTCCCCGGTCTTGAAGATTCGCCGCCGCCTTTCGCCACTCAAGCGCCTCCCCTGTTCGATTCCGAACTGCCTAAGGTAAGTCACTTTTCATTCAATTATTTTTAAGAAATAAAATTTTGCTTTGAATTCAGTGACTAAATTAAATGGGAATTGTACAGAGGACGCAGACAATTAGATATTTCTGTGTTTTTAAGCTGAGCCCGACATAAAAGATTATAGATTAACCTTTTCTACTCCCGGAGTTGGGACCGGGCAAGGAGGTTTTACATTGGGTGCTATCAAACCCCTCAGCCTAGCAGAGAATGTAAAAGCAGAGTTGGGCGTAATCGTAATCATACTATTTTGAATATGTTTACGATTATAATCTTTGTGGATAAAGAATAGTCAAACATTTAAAAAAAGACAATATCTCTATTTTGGAGTATGAGATGTTATTCTTTTTCATTCTCTGCTCTGGTTAGGCCTAGCAGGCTCTAAAATGGCCTTTGAACCCCCTAGTCCGGTCCCAACTCCGAGATTGAAATTGAATTAATGGACATCCCAATATTATAAATAATTCCAAGAAGTTTGACCTTAAATTTTTGTTTTGTTTTTATAGCTTTCTGTTGAGGATATTGACCGTCTTCGTACGGAGCTTCCCGATTTGGCTCTTTCGCTTTCGATTCCCGACCTGACTATGATAACCCAATTCTTCCTCAATCGCTCGATAACTAATTTGAAAGCTGAAGGATCCAGCGGTCCCGCCGCCAGCATCGAAGATCGCATCGTTCAAGCGGTTTCCGCCGCAGGTCTCAGCAGCAATTTGGACCCCGCACTCCTTCAGCCGGCCGAGAACAGCCAATCGATCACCCAATCAGCGAACACAACTCAACCCATAAGCAGCGACAGAGGGTTCGAATCTGAAACAGACACCGAAGAATTCGAAAAAGTCGGACAAAGCCCAAGCGAACTAAACAAAACTGAAGTAATTTTTATATTTTCATCCATAAACAATTAACTTTTTCTTTTTTAAGATTGAACTTCGGTCTAATTTGAAGGCCCAACTTCTCAACATAAACACCGCAGTCGAGCAAGCAATCGGCGAACTTAGAAGCAACATGGGTCAATTAAAAGAATGGGTACTTTGCGAAAGATCGGAATTGGACTGCCTATTTCAAAGAATCGTTTCTGCTTGTAAAGAACACAACGAAAAACTAGAACTGGTCAGTTTTTACTTACAAAATTTTTTATTTTTGTTCAACTTTTTTGTAGGCTTTGAAAGAAAAACAAGAGGAAGTTGATAGAGAAAGGTTGCTTAAGTTTGAACTAGAAAATGGTCTTAAAAGGGCCCTCGAGTCTGAAGAAAGGGAAAGGATGTCGAGGGAAGAAGCGGAGAAGAATTTTGAGACCGAAAGGGTTTCCAACAAAGCTTTGATTGATCAGATGAACATGAATCACAAGATTGAAATCGAAGCAATGCGAGACAGATCTCGCCTTTATTATTCGCTCTCGTTAGAAAAATCAATGAACGAATTAGCTCACGAAAGAGTAGTAAGTCCATAATTTTCTAATGTCCCATTAATATTTTCTTAATAGAATCGCGATCTCATGGATGTCAGCAACCAAGAATCTTTGATTTCTCAATTAGAAGAAAAATTGGCTGAAAAAGACAAACTTTTGAATGAAGAAAGATCGCGTTGGGAAGAACGACTCCAAAGGGAGTTATCGCATGCCAAAATTAGTTCAGATAGTGAAAAACAAGTAAAAACATTGTTTTCTCGAGGGTTTTCTAAATTCCATTTTAGGTCATTTTTAATGAAGCTCTTCGTCAAGCAAGTCAAGAAAAAGATAAACAAATAAACCTCTTGGAGGCTGAATGTGCCAATTTGAGTGCCCAAAAAGAATCATTTTTACGATCGCAGAATGAAAACACGGATCCGTTATTGATCCGTTTGAGGGAAATCGAGGAAGAAAATTCAAGACTCAAAATGGAGTTGAATGTCTATAAAAGTAATTCGGCTTTCCCTCGTAGTCTCAGTCCGTCCTCGTCCATCGTCACTATCGACACTTCTTCAAGCTGCAGCAGCAAAGATGCCGCCACTAGTCCGGACCGCACATCCGGGAAGCATAGAATGGTTAAAGAACGACTGGTAAGCCAATTTTACCTTTAAATGCCTATAACTTCCATAAATTTGGACCGATTTCATTGTTATCTATACCGTTGTAAAGTTCTTTAAAATAGCTTTCCGATGGTATCAATATCGATAAAATTGGTCAAAAATTGTAGAAGTTACGGTATAATTACCCTAGACCCTCCTCATACCTCTCTCCCAAAGTTTGCCAAATTGTTAATAAAAAATCTATTTTTTTCCAGTCTGAAAGCACAAATGAATTAATCGACGAAGGAAAAATTTGTATCAGATCGTAAGTTAAAATTTTTTCAAAAGTTCAAAAAATAATCGAAATTTTCAGATGCAAATTGGGTGAGATAGTTTTGGTTTACTGGAACGAAACCAGGAAGGGTTACGATATACTTCAAGGCTGCGGCAGACCCCATTATCTCGACCCTGAAAGTGTCGTACAACTTGGCCTGGATTGTAATTTTTCATATTTTCATTAACTTTTTTCTAAATTAATTTTTTAGGCACAAATCCTAGGAGGTTCTACTGCATAGGAGAAGTCGTTCATAGGGATTTTTGTCAGACCAAAAAAGTAAGAACATTTTTTTTCCAACTTTATATTAATTTTTTTACAGGATACCAATCGTTACAATGTTCCCAAATTGCACCGTTTCTACCGTGTAAATGTTGCCCCAATATCCAAAATTCAAAGAATCAACCAATCGACTAACTCAACCCTTCAAGGCAGCTCTTCCATGGGTTCTTCAGTGGGCAGCATCTAAAGAAGTTTTTTTTAATCTAAACTCAGTCAACTTTGTTCAAGTCATAGTTTTCTTTTGGTTAAGGGATTTTTTAAAATAATGTAAATATTCATAATCTAAGAGCACTATTAATTTTTTTTTTTTAAAGAAACTTTTCTTTATGAATTGTGATAAGACAAAAACGTGAGATTTTTAGTTTGAAAATCGAATAGTGATTAAGTTTCCCTTTTTTTCTCTCTCAAACCTCTGGGGAGAAGTAGGAATAACAGAAGTGCCTTTCAAATAAATGAAATTTTAAAATATCGACTTTGCAATATCGCAGTACAAAAAAAATTATATTTTCATTGCTGTACCTGAGTAGTTCAGGACTCCCTGGAGGAATTCAAAATCAGTCACAAAATACCAGTATTAATTTATTTTTGATAGCTCTCTTAAAATTATTTTAAGAAGTACTGGTATTTTCATTTTTTTTTTTATTTCTGTGATAGAACAGTGATTTTTTTGTTGTGATTTCATAGATTATAGTTTTTGGTTCCTTTTTCTTTTTTTTACTCTGCAATAGTTAGTAGTATTTCAATGTTAACCTTAGAATAGGTGTACCATTAATTTTTTTTTCTCCGAAAACTATTATATTAGTTGTTATATGTCTAGTTTATATAGAGAAGTGTACTTATCAGGCTTCAATAATGCTTGTGAACATAATAAGCATGTAGAAATACCTAACTTTCGTGATAAAGGTATTTAGTACATGTAGTTCACTATAGATTATATATTTTTTGTTTTACTTGCCAGAAATAAGAGATTTAAGTGGCTCAAAGTGTTTTTTTCTTGAAGTTTTTTTTTTTGTGTAAATAGCTTAAAAGTGAAATGTTTTGTCTAAATGAGTCAAAAGTTTAAAATCGTATTTTTCTTCTAAATGTTGTGATTAGATGACCATTAGGTTAAGATGCCGCAAAAATGAGTTTGAGCTTCGAGATTTTTTTGTTTTGTCAGAGAATTGTACAAAATATTTCTGTAAATAAAATTGGTTTTTTTAAAAGTTCGAATTCCTGCTAATTTCACCCATGAGCAGTATTTTAATGGCTTCAAATTTGAGCTGATAGCAGCACTTGGAGGCTACATGTATGGTTATAAAAAAAACTTGATTTATGAAAAAGAAAAAAAAAACTTGCCTTGTTTAATTTTAAAATTATTTACATTAAGTGTATTTACATGTTATCTACATATTTTCTTTTTTACATTTACAAACTAATTGGCTGATAATAAGAGAATTGGAAAAAGGGGTCGTGCGAAGGGGAGGACTTGAGAGGTTCTTGTGGGTTGGTGTCCTGGTGTAGGTTCCATGAACTTTTGAGCTCTTGAGGTACAACAGGTTGTTCAGTCGGGTACCAACTTTTGATGAGCTCCTGATTTTGGTAGTTGGAATCTTGAGAAGTCCACGACGATTCAGTCATTGTAGAGTCGCCCGTGAGGACGTCCAGATCTGCCAACGGGTCGCTTGGAAACCATTTAGATTCTTCGGGATAATTTCCAGACATTTGCTAAAAAAAGATTTTTTTATAAAATAAGGAGTTGTTGGAAAAAAGTACCTGTCGGTCATCTAAGGGCCATTCTTCTTTGATGGGCCGATGGATGGTTCCTGAGCCCAAGTCGAGGAGAGTGGGAGGCGAGCCGGAAGCAGCACATTCGACGTTGTTTGGAAAAACTGGATGGTACATTTCGTTGCTTACAGGGGCCATTTCGTACATTTCATGCTGCTGGACGTGGAGCACCGGAGGAGGTGGCTGAGGAGGAAAATAAGGCTCTAAAGACGTACTCTCGTCATGGTGGAGTTGATGATTTTGATGTTGCGGGTTGTTATTATTATGATATTGATGTTGCTGGCTATACCAGTCCATCTGATGACTTGAATCGATTTCAGGAGGTAAAAGATATAGCTCAGAATTCTCTTCGGTATTACAATTACAAACGCACTCAAAAGGAGGACACGAACAAGAATAACCTATAAACAAAATTTAAGATTTAGTTGAACATAAAATTGATTATTTTACCTTTATCCTGTAATATAGGAGGAGGCATAATTTGGCGCTGAATTGCTGTTTCTATTTCACATGAAGGCCTTTTGACATCCCGAAGAGACAATAACTATGGGAAAAAAATTAAAAAATTGCAATTTTGTATTTCAACAATTTTATCAGGAGAGCAATGTGAAATTTTCTATACAATAGCAAAACTACAACCATAACCTATTATTCCTAACCTTTAAAGAACTTTGAGGTTAAAAGAGGTTACAAATTTCAGATCAGAGGTTAACACCCGCAGGTTTTGATCGATTCTCGAGGATAATTATTTAAGGAGACTTAAAAAAGCAATGTAGATATAAAAAAAAATTTTTTTCTGAAATTTATTTGAGCATAATTTTACGATAAAGAACTCGTTTTGTAGTAAATAAAGTGCGAGGCGTGGAAAGAAATTACATAAGTCATGATTTCCTTTACCGCCTTGGTAGCGGACTCATTACCCGGGCGGACGATATTTTATTTCCTAGGCCACGACACAAGAATCTGGTTCGATTCAGACCGTGTAGATGCGTTTTGTAATAAGCAAGACAAGAAAAGTGGCATACACGACGGGGAGAGGGTGAACTTTTCTTGTTTATATGATTGGCTCTTAAAGGTCAGGCGTGTCTTCGTTTTAGCCGATCCGGCCCCCCTTGAAATTAGAGGGCTGTCATCCGATTTTCGGACAGTCGTTACTTTCGGACCTCCTCCCCCGAAAATCCGAGAAACTGCGCTTTCTTTTCTATCAAGCCCGCATTTTCGGGCCTTCCGCCATCGATTTTCTAATGATATGCGAAAATTTCGAATTCATATGACAAGTGCATCCATAATTAATCGAAAATCAATCAGAAAGCCTTAACATTTCAATTTTTTTACTTTCTTTATGCCCATCGGCCAATTTTAAAAGGGCACTTTCACGGTGGCCCTGGGAAAAATTTCTTCATTTGGGGCTGAAAACGCAAGATTGGACACCTTTGACCAATTGAGACCGGATTGCTTGACCTAAAGAAACTGCCATAAATCACTTAATCATATGTTGCTTCCTAATTTGATTTATGGTAGACCACCCGAGAAGTGAAAGTGAAGTTCCCTTTTTTTTGGAAGATGAGAAAAGCAGACTTACTTTATTGCTAAGGGAAGTTTCTTTGGAGAGCATGACAGCCAATCCTCTGACTCGTCTCCCTGCTCCTAGCGACCGCCTCGCTTCTGACGTCGACTTCGCTTCGGGCCTCAGGTGATCGTGGACGCCCTTCGCCTGGAAGAAGATTGCGTGCTCCGTATGTCTCCAGAAATGCGTGACAGGATAACCGCAGTGTCCCCTGCAAGGAAGGATCTCGAGCCGCCCGTTGCAGAGGCGATTCGGGCACGGCTTCCCTTGCTGCTTCTTCCTCGCTTTGTCGCAGATCGCCGGCCGCAGATGGACCGAGTCGCCGTTCGGTAAGATACATCGCCGCGAACACACGAGGACGCCCAGGCACGACTTCTTAAGTATATGGACGTTATGGTTATTCGTATTCCTCATCGCCCCAACCAGAAGAATGTCGCTTCCCTTCTTCAGATTCCGGAGGATACACCAATCGACAATGACCGTCCGCCCATTCTTCAAATCTGTTATACTCCACAACCTAAAAAAAGTGTCTTTTTAATATCACACACTAATTAACTAATAAAAGGTTCTCTTTTTTATCCTTCCATCAATTATAAAGGAAAAGGATCAAAGCCAGCCGCCCCCCTACCAACAGCCTCAATTGCTTTCAATTGGTGAGGGTGGTTTCTTCAATAACTTCACAAAGTCCTGGAGCTTCAATCCAAAAGTTAAAATTCATCGCAATATCTATAATTAAATGAAATGATTTGTAATCGACCCCGAAGGCAACCACCCATGTTGTTATTAAGAGTGTACTAAAGGCCCCGGTTTCAGTATTCTCCGATTATCTCCGGTTCTACTCAAAATTTTTTAATAATTTTTTTTTAAAATTCAATTTAATGAAATGCCGAACTCCCTATGTGCTCCAAAAAAATATTTGTCAAGAAATTTTTTTTATTTCTTGTTTAAATTAAAAAAAATCAAATCGGACGGCATAGGAGGTATCCTTAGAACATATAAAAACAAACGAGACCAACAAATCAAAAATCGGTTCACTGGTTCGGGAGAAAATCGGAGAAAACCATGGTTTATTTTTTCTACTGGCGGGTGGCGCTGACAGGTGATTACTATCAGTACTAAGCTTCGAAGAAAAACATGAAACTCTTATAAAATTGAATTGTAGAATTTCAACGTCCCCCTTCAATCCTCCCCACCCCCCCGTCTCTATACCGTCCGGGCTGGCCCGAAAGTCGAAACCCGTCGCCCTACGCTCTATTTTATTTCCATATACATAATTATCAATTTCCCTAAAAATGATTTAATTATGATCAATTATACACCATTTTTTACGTTTTTTTGAGATTAAGCCAATGGTGTCATCGGTTTTTTTATTAAATATAATTAAATCATCGAAATCATTGATTTAAAAAAAAACATTTTCGGCTGTCACTTATGATTAATGACTTCCTTTATCCCGTCTATTTTTAGACATTCTTTTGCCAATCGTGCCTCTTTTATTTCCCTCCTCACGGTCCGATTTATTTTAAAAGCAGCTTCCCTTCTTTCTAATATTTACGGCCGCCCTTCTCGCTCTTTTCTCCCGCCACGTCCTCCCTCATTTGCATACCGATAATTGCAATCAAATTTACCTCTAATTATTTATTGCTAATACATATTCGTATTTACTGTCGTATAACGTTTTTCTTGTATTTTTAACGGCTATTATTTGGTACCAATCTTAAAACGATTGATTTTTTCGATTTCGATGGACCGAAAATCAATTAAATTTGCATACCGCTAATGTTACATACCTACAATTAAGGGAAAAAAAATCGATTATAACATTGTCGTAGGCGAGAGAAAATGAGAATGGCGTTCGTTGGGAACGGCCGCCGGAAACTCGGTTTGTATTCTGCGAATATCTCCGGTTCTACTCAAAATTTTTTAACTTTCTCAAAGAGAAGTTATTGTAATACCGTCGGATTCGGGTTTTTGGGGAAGGGTCTTCCAGACCCCCTAGGGTCAAACTGACTTTTGATCTTTATCGGACATGACTTTGTCTGTGGTGCCGGCCGTCCGTCGCCTTTTTTCCGGAACACTTCACGGCCACAATTTTCATCCGATTTTCACGAAATTTTCACACAATCTTCCTTTCGTGGTTATCTTGAAAGTGACGAGAGCGATTTTTGAAATTCGACAAAATGGCGGAGATATGTCTGTCTAAAGTTTGCAAAAATGTGCTACGGGCTTTCTACCGGTCCGATCTTCACCAAATTTTAACCAAATAATCTTCACGTGATCCCGATTAAATTTCATTAACTAATTAGGTAATTAATTATGTAATTAGGTAATTATGACTAATTAACTTAATTTTCCCATTTTCATAAAATTATCACCAAATTCAAGTTATGATTGCAAAAAAAAATTTTTTTTTCAAAAATTAAGTAATTAATTAATTAACTAATTAGGTAATTATAATGTGTTTAAGTGAAATTAGTCCCATTTTCTTAAAATTGTCACCAAATTAAAGTTATGACTGAAAAAAAAATTTCCATAAATTAATTAATTAACTAATTAAATAATAATTGTAATGTGTTTGGGTGAAATTTATGGATCCCCCGAAATCTGTAGACCTTTGAGAAAGTTCGTGTCTCTGGGCAAGCTCCAGGACCAATACTTTTTTTAAATTTCGTTGATTTCTAAATGCCAAACTACTAATGTGCTCCAAAAAAATAATTTTCCAGATTTTTGATTTTTATTGTATAAATTAAAAAAAATCAAATTTGACTCCATTGGGAGTATCTTCAAAAAATATTAGAAAAAACGAGACCAAAAAATCGAAAATCGGTTCATAAGTTCGGGAGCAAATCGGAGAATAAGATTACCTACAACATTGACGTAGGCGAGAGAAAATGAGAATGGCGTTCATTGGAACGGCCAACGGAAACCCGCTTTTAGTATTCTGCGAATATCTCCGGTTCTACTCAAAATTTTTTAACATTTTAAATTTCGTTGATTTCTAAATGCCGAACTACTAATGTGCTCCAAAAAAATAATTTTCCAGATTTTTGATTTTTATTGTATAAATTAAAAAAAATCAAATTTGACTCCATTGGGAGTATCTTCAAAAAATATTAGAAAAAACGAGACCAAAAAATTGAAAATCGGTTCATAAGTTTGGGAGCAAATCGGAGAATAAGATTACCTATTCTATTTTTTCTCCTGGCGAAATATGTTTAGGAGCACGCTGGTTGTTCGCCATTTTAATAAAACCGCAGCAAACCGAGATGGTTTCCGTAAATATTTGTATGGGAAACTTCTTATCCGACAGTGAGATTGGGTGGAAAAGGTGGACAAAGGAATTCTAAAAATAGACGCGATAAACGGAGCAATTAATTTACGGACTGACAGCGGAATAAGTTGACACAAAATCAGTGATTTCGATGTTTTAATTACGTCTGATTGAAAAAGGGTAGACACAGTTGGGCTAGTTTTAAAAAGACGTAGAAAATGGTGTACAATAATTTGTCGTACCTTCTAAACTTTTTTTTAGAGAAAATTAGGGAAACTAAAATTTTTAGGGAAATTATAAATGATATGCAAATTATTTAGGGCCACCCTTGCGGAGTTGGCCGAGGGTAAAGAGGGAATAAAAACCCGTTTTATAAAAATGATGGAGCCGGTTGAAAACTAAATTTCTAAAAATAGAATAGAATAACAAAGTCATTAATCATAGAGCGACAGCCGTTCCACGTGGTTATTTCAATCAAATTATTTCGATTTTCTAATTGCATCTAATCGGTATATGGATGTCGCCATTAGATTCCTTGTGAAAAAACATTCAAGAATATGTATAATATGTACTGAAAATTTATTAATTAACTCTAATTAATGTCGCCGTCGTCGGTATGCAAATTAGAAAAGATGGTGATAAAGAGCGGTAAAACAGGGGGTGAGGAAGGGATATGACGTCATTAGCCCCGAACTCAGCTTTCCGAAACCACTCGTACCGGCCGAGAGAGAGAGAGAGAGAGAGAGAAAATACGGAAATCCGCTAAAGAAATAAATAAATAAAAGAAACAAGTAACGAACCTAATGAAATTCAATGTTTTTTGTGGAGTATCTTTTTGGCGGGAAAAATCGTTGAATTGTTTTATAAATCCCAAGTTATAGGCCTGCCACTTCGATATACAAAATTTTCAACCAAGGGGCTGAACCGTGAACTACAATAAAATAAGTGTGAAAGTCAGCGGCATCTGTTGAGTAAAGTATGCGAACAGCTTTGCCTTTAACCCAGTCTTAAGAAAACATTAATTCCGGGACGAAAAGTACAACAATAAAGTTATAAATTACAACTCGGATAGGGCATTTGTATAAAATCAAAGATCGTTTTTCAATTAATCGAAACGGTCAGATCTTTCGACATTATAATTTTGTTTAATTGGGTGAAAGATAACAATGGGCTTTCGAACTATTTGATTTGCAAATGTAACGGGTCTTTATTGGTGGGGGACTTAAAATCCACCCACGCAGGCGTCGCGATCGTTACAAACTATCAATCAACAAACGACTAGAGTGGAATTATTTTCGTCTCGAAAACATAAATAGAGTTTGAAGGCAATGGAAAACCTTCTTTGCCAGCTAGACCTATTGTGGTTGAGAAGAAAAGTCTCAAAATTTTAAGAAGAGCCCAAAAACTTGTTTTTCATTGAAAATCCGACCCTGCTGTTATGCCAGTTTGAGGTAACTAATCATCGCTAACCTTCTCGGATATGGAAGTTACGGTTATTCGTATTTATCATCGCCCAGTAAGAATGTCTTCAGATTCCGGAGGATACACCAAAAGACAATGACGCTAGCAGAATAGTTGTCGAGTGTCCCTACTCGAAATTACAACGCTGGAAGACAGACCCAGGCTACTGACCCTTATTGAGTATTAATATTGAGCCTTGCATTCTACGAAGAGTCCAGTAGGTATTAAGTGAAGGGCAGGCCAGAGTTCCTAAATGTCATCCCAGCAGGACACAATCGCCCCCAATCCAGGAGTCATACTTAGGAAGTGAGTGGTAAGATGAACTATCATTCTTTGTCCTAATCCATTTTTAGTGAGCATAGAAAGGCACAGTTTCTTTGATAGCTGTTGACAGTGGGCTTCAAATATCTCGTAGAATAAGGTCAAAATTATGGTTTTAAAAATAAGTCTTTTGACTAAAATCTAGCAGCAAACGCTGAAATTCGAAGTAAAAAAATGCCATTTTGGAGCAGAAATGGAGCAAATTCATGCGAAATCTAATAACAGTATTGTACTCTTGAAGAAGGCTCAGCCTATTGAATACCTAGTGAAAATTCGCTGCTTTTTCTTCATTTAGTGCGGTTATCTACTGTTTTCCTAATATTGCATCATAATCCACACGTTAGATTCGATAAAAGTGTTTTTGTATTTTGAATTCTGGGGTTCCGTTGAGAGCCTTGGAGGCTACTATAGGCACTAAAAGTCACTGGTCAAAATTCTACCCATTTGAAGCATTTCACCAAATCGCACCTCAATAAAGGTACCGCTTATTGCCTCAACCCCCTGTAATTGTTCTCAAATTTTTTTCCGGAAATGAGAATATTGATCAAATCTAATTTCCGTACTAAGATCTATGCTTAGTAAAAAAAAATCGTAAGATATTTAAATGCGGGTTTTATGATTTTGATACATTCGCTTTCCAGATAAGGAAAAAGCTCAAATTTGATGTGTTAAATTGGAGGTGTGTGACTGATAAGAAAAATCTTGATGATTTAAACGTTTTTCTGACAAAACATCACGTAATTTTGATAAGAGTGTGTGTTAAATAAGGAAAATAGTGTCACGAGTTTATAAACATAGTAGGCGTACTGATAATGAAATGAAGACAAGGAACCTTACCCTAGGAACGTTTGAATCGTTAATATCCCATTCTTGGTGTCTTGAGATCCTTGGGTATCCTGTCATGCCTGACGTATCCGAGTCGTTTCTGAAAAAAACAAAGAAATTAAGAATCATTTTGGCCATATCTCACACCTGGCATTCAACCTACGACACCTTTCGAAACTTTCATCACCTGTTATGTCCTTATCACCTGCGGCGTACCGTTCCTTTCGACATCTTCAGATTGGGGAGTCAAGAATCTGAGATATCGTTCGGTTTTTAATTGTTAGGTTGTGGGATATTGGGAGTTTTAGAAAAAAAGAACCGGTCCATTTATAACGTAGCGAAAGAGCCTGTTATTATCTGCCAAAGCTTTCTTTAAGTCTTAATTTTTTTGACGAAAACTTGTTTCATTTCCTCTTTCCTCCCATGTCAACATTTATCTCCACCATTCGATTAATGCGACTATCAATATCAGAATATGTTTATAAGGGGTTCAAACAGGTCCTAGATCGCTCAAAGATTTTGAAAAAATCTCATTTTCTGCAGTTTCCTTGACAATTTTGAGATATTTAGGTTTTTCGGTGGGATGTAATCGACAGATTTGGACAAATTTTTGGATGTCTTTTGGTACCTACAATCCTGAGTTCCATTGGTTAATCTCAAAAGATCAGCAAAATGGCTCCGTTCTGAAGATCTTAAGAAGGGGCATGACGATGATGTTATCCAATGTTACAAAAATCGAAGAAGTTTTATGGGCAATTTTTTTTCATATCGAAACCCTCAATTTGAAGGCAAGAAAAAATTAGTTTTCGTTTCGATTCGAAAAAAAATGGTATAATTAAAATTTTCAAAAAGGACGGGTTGTACTCGTAAAACTAATATGAGGAAAGAAGGCGAACCATAATAAACACTTGGGTCTGAAAAGGATCGCTCACCACTTAAGATTCTCATCCACATATCCGAATAAAACTAATCGCTAGAGATTTTTTAAAAGCTCCCCCTTTCCGTTGTAAAACCTATCGGCGCCTCCTGTGAGGTCTGTACTTTTGATAAGTTAATACACACACGAGATCCTCTTTAATAACAGGAAAGGGTGAGGGGGGACCACCGAAATAACAGTTGTCAAACTATAGACGATGAACGAGCTTATCTTCAACGCACAATTAATAATTATAAGAGTTCGACAGAAGAGGCACGCCCAGTACTAACGGTAGCTCACGCCCGATTCACAACTCATTCTATAATCCTCGTCTTATTCATGAGATCGTTCGAATCCCTTCATAATTTATCGTCTTTTAGTTGATCCGTCATCATTTTCGTCAAAAGGCATTCGAAGGATTCTTCTTCATTTCATCGAAATCGACCTTTCGTTTATAAATCAAAGTTTCCCGATCAGGAAGCGATAAATTTTTAATGGCTCGTTTTGTTTTCTCGTAAAACGTTTTCTCTCCGGATTTTGTTGGTCGGACGGGTCACGTTTACTAACTTTTGGATAATTGTTCGTTTCTTTCTCGCGTATACGCTTCCCATTTAGCTGATAAGTGAAAACTGGACGCGTGCCGATCGTTTATGGTTTTCGAGTTTTGTTATGAACGTTTCGTAAAAACAATGGCCCACGCGAAATCAAATTATTCAGAAAGAAAAGCGATTAAATTTTCGGCTCAAATGGAAATTAGCAAACTGATGAAAGAAAGAAGAAAGTGATCTCAGAGAAGAGTTTTTGCTATCTTGAGCGATTTTTGTGAGCAAACCAAAACATAGAAAAACTAATTTATTGAAATTCCCTGATTTTTCCCAAAATTTAGTCATAAAAAATCCATTTTCTACTGTGAAAGAAAACCAATTTATAGGACTTTTTAGTGTGGAATTTTCTTTGGAGAAAAATAGTTTTCATTAAATTGGGTTAAATGACATACTACTAAACTGAGTAAAACCCCGTTTGGAGTTATGATTTTTTAAAGATTTTCAATAAAAACACGTTTTTCACATAAAAACGTCAATATCTCAAGTTTCCCAAATAATTTTAAATTTCCGGTGGCAGATTTGGAATCAGGGTTTTTTACTCTAGAAATGATAGTTGGTAACTACTCATGATAAGCAAAAAAGCTTTTTTATGGCCATAAACAACGACAAAAATTGTTTTTTACAAAACATGAATTTTTCCTTGCCAAAACTACAAATCAAACGCCAGAGATTTCCAGTTTTCTGTAAAAACGTCTTCATGTAAAGACCTTTAAGGTTAGAAAGAAAAAATTGCCTTAGTTTTTACTTGGGGGGGATATTTAGCCTGAAACATCAAAAAAGGAGCACCTTTTTATAATGTTTGGGCTTTGTGGTTAGGTATCATGAATGGCTAAAATCTACCATTTCTAACGTGAAAAACGCTGATTCCAAATTTGGCACCAGGAATTGAAAATTTGAGATAAATGCAAAATTGAATATGTACATACTACTTGTTTTTCCCATATTTCGGTCCTATTTATTGGCCCAAAACCCCAATTTTTTGTCAGAGTCCCATTTTTAAGTCAAAAAACGAAAAATCGTACAATTGTATAGGTATAAAAAATCTCATTACACTAGGTATGTACATACCTACCTAGAAAAATTCTAAAATCAAAAACTCAACTAAAACAAATTTTGAGACAAAACCAAAATTTGAAATTTCCCACTGAAATCCCTGACATTTCCCTGATTCTCCCAGGATTTCCCCGTTGGTTGCAAAACAATCTGATTTTAGTTGCAGGTCTACAAGAATGCTGAATAGGTATCTATAGTTTTTAGGATTTTTGAATATTGGCTCTCTCAATAACCTGCATGTTCTCAAAATATTAAAATTTTTAAAGATCTTCATCAATCAGCAGCAATCATGTAAACTTGACCAACCTCACCATAATGCACCCATTAAATGCAATAATCATAAAATACGTCACTTAAATTCTCTTTAAAAAGCAGAAAATATAAATTATCAAACCGAAAAATACAAATTTTCATTCTACATCCTAGTGACTTTAACGCTCGATCTGATAAAGAGC
Organism: Orius laevigatus; assembly: GCA_018703685.1. Classification (NCBI taxonomy): domain Eukaryota; kingdom Metazoa; phylum Arthropoda; class Insecta; order Hemiptera; family Anthocoridae; genus Orius; species Orius laevigatus. The sequence continues at coordinate 17,537 of JAGWEN010002035.1, read as the reverse complement.
AAAACCAATAAATTGAAAGGCTATACCCACCTACCGTCCTCTCTTTATTGGATACCAGATATTAATGGACTGAAAATTGAATACCTACCTATTACTGATTAAATTAAAAATAAATACTTATGTAAAACATAAAATTTAATAGTTTTGTCGGTAGGTGTATAAAATAGTCAAAAAGGTAGTTAAATATTTAATGAGGTTTTTATCTCTTAATATGTAGGTGTCACTGTAATAAAGAGAGGTGTTAAGTATAGGAAATAAAAATTAAAGAATATTATAGAAGGGCTTAGGTACTTACAGTATTACGACCATATCCAGAAAAGTGGGTGAAAAAAAAAGTTCGTTTTTGAACGTCGAAACAGGACACTTGGGTGAATATCCACGTCCGGAGCGTTTCACTCGGCGTTCGAGGAGGGACTGAAGTTTAGGGGTTGTCCAAGGACGGAAATTCTGGGTCCTTCTTTTTACACTCCTCCCCACTCCGGCGTTGTATTGGGTGTGTCAGAGGGGCGGGGAGAAGAAGGTGGCGATTATTTGTGTGAAAGAGCCAACCCTCACTCTTCCTACGGCCGGGTCCCTTCCACCGCCGATCCTCATCCCTTCTCCGGAAGCCCTTCCGGCCCCGAAAGCAAGGGCTTCGTTCGACACCAAGCTCCGCCTTCTTCGAAATCATCGACGGAAAACGGAAATTCAATGGAAAATGTTTATCTCATAAGTATAATATAGGGAGGGTGAATGATCACCAATTTCACTATACCTCAATTTTCACAATTTGATGTCTTTACAGTACAATCATCGTAGATGAAAATTATTCTCACTCAAAGAAATTGAATTGGACAATGATCATTTGGGGATGAGCTTGACCCAGAAACAGGGGCGGACTGGGACCTTAGGGTGTGGGTGGGTTTTCAGTTAAGGGGCGCCCGGAGCAAAAAAATATTAACAGAAAATTGGCTTTTAGAAAAATATATTAGGCAAAAACAGAGGTTCCCAAACTTTTTCACAGTGCGCCCCCCTTTTAAACAAATTAAATCCTTTGCCCCCCCCCAAAGTTTTGAATGTTAACTTTGAGGTTTTTGGATGAAATTTGGGTTTTAAAATGTTGATTTTGAGGTTTTTGACAAAAGAAATTGCACTTAAAACGTTGATTTTGAGATTTTTTGACAAAAATATTTGCTCTTATAATCATGATTTTGAGGTTTTTGACAAAAAATTGTCAATTTAAAGTTGATTTTGAGGTTTTTGACGAAAATTTGGCTTTTTAAATGTTGATTTTGAGGTTTTTGGACGAAAATTTGGCTTCATAAATGTTGATTTCGAGGTTTTTTGACCAAAATTAGGCTTTAAAAATGTTGATTTTGAGGTTTTTGACGAAAATTTGGCTTTTTAAATGTTGATGTCGAGGTTTTTGGACAAAAATTAGGCTTCAAAAATGTTGATTTCGAGGTTTTTTTAACCAAAATTAGGCTTTAAAAGTGTTGATTTTGAGGTTTTTGGACGAAAATTAGGCTTTATAAATGTTGATTTCGAGGTTTTTTGACCAAAATTAGGCTTCAAAAATGTTTATTTTGAGGTTTTTGACGAAAATTTGGCTTTTTAAATGTTGATTTCGAGGTTTTTTTTTAACCCGAAATTAGGCTTTTTAAACGTTGATTTTGAGGTTTTTGACGAATTTTTGGGGATATTTGCACACACACTTGAGCATCCCCCCCCCCACCTGGGGATAGCTTACGCCCCCCAGTTTGGGAGCCACTGAGCAAAAATAGCGATAAAAAACTGACCCGCCTCTATGTATTCACGGTGGGGAGCGGGTGGGTTCTGTCCACGGGCCAGTCCGCCCCTGCCCAGAAAACGATCATTTCTCCATTGGGCCATATGAGTTGCAATTAGCCACCAATATTCGTTAAATTCATGCTGAAACTGAAGATAATGAAAAACCGTCATTTTTCAAGAGTGGTACCCTTGAGTTGCCACCATGGAAAAAAAGTTACGTCAATTAAGTCCAACGAAGAGGAAAAGACTGTCAATTGAGCCAATTGAATTCCTTTCAGGACCCTCCCAATCTTTCAGACGTGCGTTCCCTTTAATTCGCGTTTAACTTTCCACCCCTTGTCGATCCTTCTTTTCCCTTCTTTTCTATGTCATTCGAACTCTATTATGCGGGCGGTTTATAATCGTTAGTTTAACGTCGAAAATTTTATTTGGCACCATTTCATCCCCTTAAGCCAAAAATTAACACTTTTTAAAAGAAAAACTTGAAAATAATATTTTTCTAGTTAATCTACAGGTGTAATCCGCTTTATCTGCAAAAGCGTAGAAGGTAAATTTGTGTCGTATGCGGGCTTTCCGGTGTCATTTCCGGCGCCTCCGAGCACTCCTAGAGAACTTACGACAAAATACAACGTAACTGTATTCAGTTATTTATTTAGTGGTTAGCTAATTTAATTTTTACTTGCAAAACTCGAATGGAAAAGTTAACTCTCGGAAATCTTGTTTTAAAACCATGTCAAAGTCCAGTGAAAACTCATCCAATTAGAATCCCACAAAATTGGACATTTTGCTGGACTTTGTTGGGTTTTGGTTTGTTTTGAAGTACTTGGGAGACTTTGTTGGGTTTAATTTTTTGATTGATTTCTAACATTTTTTGGACATAAACCATATTCTGGGCGAATTTTTAAACTTTTGGCTTGTGTGCTTCTCCCATGGAATTTTATGTGTAAGTAATTTTGACAGAAAATTGGCTCTTCGAAAAATATATTCAGCAAAAACAGAGGTTCCCAAACTTTTTCACAGTGCGCCCCCCTTTTAAACAAATTAAAACCTCCCCCCCCCCTCCCCTTAAGCTTTTAATGTCAACTTTGAGGTTTTTGAAGGAAATTTGGGTTTTAAAATGTTGATTTTGAGTTTTTGACAAAAGAATTAGCACCTAAAACGTTGATTTTGAGATTTTTTGACAAAAAAAATTTGGTCTTATAACCATGATTTGGAGGTTTTGACAAAACATTGTCAATTTAAAGTTAATTTTGAGGTTTTTGACGAAAATTAGGCTTTAAAAATGTTGATTTTGAGGTTTTTGACGAAAATTTGTCTTTTTAAATGTTGATTTCGAGGTTTTTTTGACCAAAATTGGGCTTTACAAATGTTGATTTTGAGGTTTTTCACGAAAATTTGGCTTTATAAATGTTGATTTTGAGGTTTTTTTTTGACGAAAATTAGGCTTTAAAAATGTTGATTTTGAGGTTTTTCACGAATTTTTGGGGACAAGAGGATTTTTTTTCTTCAAATAATCTTAAACATTGATTTGTTTTATGGGGTGCTGAGTTCAAAGTTGTTTTTGCTGGGGGTAGTTTCCTTCAGTATTTTAAATTGGAAAATGGTGGAAAATATGCCTTTGGACCATGAATTGCTAAATCTTCAAGGACTTGTAGGAGTATTTTGTTAAAATATTGGTCGTTTTTGATTAATAGATTTCAGACCTAGCGAGGGATTGAAATATAATATTTCCCACAGGAATTCTTTTGGTTTTTTTGTATTTTTTGTCGCGTGGGTGAACAGATAAGAGTCTTTTGCTCCTTAATCCAAGTTGGTCAAGTGTCGTGAGAAAGGCATGTATAAACAGGACAACAAACGTTTTTAGCGAGGCTCAAGAGAGTTTAGATACTAATCTGGTATTGGTCTTTCTGGGGGTTCACCTCGGGTGGCAAAGTCTGAATCCGCGGGCGGTCCGTCCGTGGGGGTCGACCGGCTTCAATGTGCTACTCCGACCGTATGACTCCCAACCCCCGAATCCTTAAATGCCACTTCAACATCCTTTTTTACAACGAAAAGCTCCATATGCTTTTAACGCCTTTTAAATTTCAGCTCTTTTTCATATTAAACGAGAACAGTGCTGACATAACTACCTAATAAAAAATATTCTTTACCCTGGGAGCCTCCTCTTTCGTACTGAAATCAGCTAAAAGGACCCAGAATGGAGCACCTCGACTATCAACCCACCTCCCCAAACCTCCTCCTCCCTCATCCACATTCCCCTAACCTCCAACCAACCCTGTATTTGTTGCAAAGGGTATTGCATAAAAAAGTCCGCAAACTTATCAAGTCCAGGCATATTTCACTATGTTTCTACAAGATAAATAACTGGCAAGAAATTAGCACTCAAAATGAGGTGACAAGGTCTTTCCTTGTCAAAAGTTTAGAATCTGGCTGAAAAGGGTGGTCGAGAAAGACTCAAAACTGAATAGAATAGAATACTTTATTATTGGCCACATAGTAACTTACAAACGTCAAAATTCGTAATATAAAAAAAAATTATATAAAAAATCACACCTCTTATCGTCCCAGAAGATGTTTGCCAAGCAAACGCGTGGTATTGGCCCAGTCTATGGCTGAGGGATTTAGAATATAAGGATAGGTGTCCAAAGGAGCTTTAAAGCTACTGAAGTTCATTAGAGTCGTTTTTTTTAAGGTTTATTTTGAGCCCATTTGATTGAACAATTCAAGTGAGCGTAAGATAGCTTCAAGTTTGCCCTGGAGCTCACTAGCGCTTTTGGCATTTACTATGGCAGTCACATCATCGGCGTACAGAAATGTATCACCTTCGGGTATTGAAGATGTTAAATCGTTGATAAAAAGATTAAACAATAAAGGCCCCAGTATAGAACCCTGAGGGACACCAGAGGTAACACTGAGTTTTGACGACTTGGCGCAATCAGTTATTATCTGTTTGAAAAGAGTGTTTTTTTTTTGTCAAAAAACTCTAAATTTGGCTGAAAAGGGCCTTTTCTGGTCAAAAAATGGCAAGAAAGGATTTTTTTGTAGTCAAAATACCAAAAAGGCTCAAAAACTGTCTGAAAAAGATCTTTTCTTGCAACAAAAGATTCAAAATCTGTCTGAAAAGGATCATTTTTTTGTCAAAAAGGATCAAAATCTGGCTGAAAAGTGTATTTTTTTGTCAAAAATTGTCATAATGTGGCAGAAAAGGGTCTTTTCTAGTCAAAAAGGGTCAAAAATTGGCTGAAAAGGAGATTTATTGTCAAAATCTGGCTGAGAAGGGTCTTTTCTAGTCAAAAAAGGCTCAAAAATTGGCTATAAAGAGTATTTATTTTAATTTTTTTTCTCAAAAAGGATCAAAATCTGGATGAAAAGGTGTGGTATTTCAACCAAAACTATTATCTTTCCATGTTTTTCGGGAAAGTTTTAATATGTATAGTGTGAACCAAAATAACATACAGGGAGTACATTATTCCTCTGTATACCAAAAACATTATCTGGAACACTTTTCCAGGTTTTACTCCATTTTCGTTATTGAGATAAATTAGATGATATTTGAAAATATCCATTGATTGAATATTCGTTCTTTGTATACAGAAACGTGTAAAATTGCCCAGTCATTTTTCAAGTATCGGATTAACCCCCGTGTTTTTAATGGTGAACATACGTTGACAATCGTGAGAGGATTTGTATAGGGACATATTGAGGGAAGAGTATTAGGGTGGAGGGAAGGTCGCTTCTGATGAAAAAGACAGTAAATCAAATATGTTTAATAGTCCCCCCCTTAACGTACCCCCGCGCGACCCCTCTTTAAAACGTTTATCTCCTCGAGGGTGTCTGTTTGGACGAGGGGAAACATTTCGGTAGCACGCGCACTCGCTTACCTGCTTCCACGCCTTTTTTCTACCCCAAACACGTGTCCTCAACAAAAAGGTTCGCCCTAAAAAACTCTCAAGATATAACACATCTGTACCTAAAGCATAAAATTAAAATAATCAAAGTGTCCTCAAACTTGAAAACGTGGGGGTGTAGTACAAGTTATCGATAACGGTTTTTCTCTGCAGTCTGATCCCTCCCTAACCCTCAATTAACTGACAGAAAGGCGAGAATGAAGCGGAGGGGCTTCGTGTGGATAGGGGTTGTAGGTAAACATCATACAACAATCACCCAATCATCCCCTCTCACCCCTTCTGGACCATTTTTCAACCCTCTCCTAAAATAAAAATTTATTATTCATCCCAGAAACCCGATTCATTAATGCAATAAAGAAGAAACAATTCAAACATCCAGCAATATTTGAGTGACATCTACGATATCCCAAGTCTTCTATAGCTCCTAGATGGCAGATGTCTAGAAACGTGCCAGCATCCCAGTAAATAAACAGGTATGTATAAAACTTTTTGAGAAAGTTCCTCTTCCACAAGTACCAGAATAAGCCTTTAAAGGTGTAAAATTTCAACAATAATTTCTTTTAAAATAAGGAATATTTAACTAAGAGTTGTAAAATGTTTTAGGGTCTACTAAAGTTCATGTTGAGATATGACTCAGACACACCCTAACACAATACTAATTCAATATCACTTAAGTCCAATTTAAAGACTCCTCCCTTTAATATACCTTTCGAGCAATATAAATCTTTTAATTTTTTTCAAGTACCTATGAATAAATAACAATTAGGTTCACAATAGTTGTTATTTAAAATAATCAGAAAATGGTCAAGGCGCTTCTATAGCCAAAAGTTGTAAACAAGACACGTGAGTCTTGATTAATAGCCTAATTAGCCCTTCTGAAACTCCGACTTTAAAGGAGGTTTAATTTCTTTTTTTACTTGTCCACCCTGTAAACGAGGAATGTGTTCTACCCTCAATTACTTTAATTGGAAAATGAGTTCTGTCTGTGGTAAGCCACTTACCGTGAATTGACGTTGAAAGTGAAGTAAACGAAATATTCATAAAAATATTTTCGAGTGTTCTCCTTTCGGATTTGAATCTGTTTACCAGTTCGGAGGCATCTTCCCATGACGACAGTGACGCAACTTTACAATGTATTCATCAGTAAGTGATCAGTCATATGTCAAAGTCGGGCAGATGGCACGCGTCATTTTCAGGTACCCGATGGCTTATGCATCTTTTCGAGATCACTCATACAAATACACGCCCACAACTTTTATTCAACGGAAAGGATGTTCTTTTTTTGTCAAAACATTCATTTCCGGCTTGAAAACGCAGTTTTGAAGCATTTGCCTCAGGTTTAGGAGGTTTGGTGGTGGTGGGTGGGTAATGTGGGGAGAAAGTAGTTGTTGTTTTTGGAGACTTCTGGAGAGTGGGGGGAGGTAGTGGAAGGTTGGAGGATGTTGGGGAGGTTGGGGGAAGAGATGGAGGGTGGGGGGGAGGGGGAGTGCCCGCTACCGCGCGGGTTTTCGGAAGTCCCATTTCCGCGCCTGTATTAAGAGGTAGTCTCACTACCGCGCGTTGTGAAGTGGGAAATTAGCAATAGGCTAGTTGGGTAGTTGGAAACTTGTGGACAGGGGCGGACTGGCCCGGTGTGGACAGAACCCACCAGCCCCCCCGGGTCAGTTTTTTTAGCGTTATTTTTGCTCAGTGGCTCCCAAACTGGGGGGCGTAAGCTATCCCCGGGGGAAAAAAAGCTTTTGTGCAAATATCCCCAAAAATTCGTCAAAAACCTCAAAATCAACATTTTAAAACCCAAATTTCATCCAAAAACCTCAAAGTTAACATTCAAAACTTTGTGGGGGGGGGGAAGGATTTAATTTGTTTAAAAGGGGGGCGCACTGTGAAAAAGTTTGGGAACCTCTGTTTTTGCTGAATATATTTTTCTAAAAGCCAATTTTCTGTTAAAATTTTTGCCCCCCCCCCCATCCGGGCGCCCCCTTAACTGAAAACCCACCCACACCCTAAGGTCCCAGTCCGCCCCTGCTTGTGGAGGTGTATTTTATGTTTCTGGGGAGGTAGTAGAGCGAATTTTTGAGAAATTTCTAGTTATAGGGTTTCTCTTCCATACCTCTTTGTTAAAATCTTTAGGAAAATTATAATTTTTGAATATTGATGCTTAAAATCCCTCTTTAAACAGACAGTAAGTGGAAACCGTCAAAAATCGTTAAACGCAATCACAACAAGAGGACTGTTAATGGAGTAATCTTGATGGTTGATCTCCCCTTCGGCCAATTTCGGGATCCGAAGATCGCCACAGATAAACGGGAGCCTCCCCTTTCCCACAAAACCAGGCGTTAGTCGGGGAAAAAGAGACAAAAAAGCGGATGATGCATCTACGAAGTGTGCCGGACGTTTAGGTTTATTAAAGGACACCCGATGAGAATCATCGTTATGGAAGGATGGGAACGTTTTCGGTCATCACCAGTTTGAACATTTTAATCAAGCTAATTCGTCTAAAACTATCCAGAAAAATTATATTTATTGTCACTAGCCCTAAAACCGCATCCTCATATGCCTCATGAAATTTTTACCAATTAAATTGAAATTTTTTTAAACAATACTTTTTTATTATTTTCGTTACATAAACGTGCGTTTTGTTGAATACGTGACTGAAAAATAAACTAATTACGATTATAGGATCTCCAGTGTGTATAAATTGAGATTTATTGTTTTTCGAGTCTCAGTTGAAGATAAAAGTCGAAGATGAGGTATGAAAATTTCATAAAAATGCTACGTAATATCATTTCTTTATATTTTTTAGGTGTTTTAACGTTCTTGTGCTATGCGTGTTGATTGCGGTATTCGCGAGTGCTATGAGTGATGTCGAAAGCCAAGTGGACCGCCCTCCTTTCAAAATTGAAAGAGTCTCAAAAAAAAGCTTTTTTTGGACTCACTAAACTTTGAGCGCAACTTTTTGTTATTTGTGATTTTTTATATTTTTATAGAATAACACAAAAATGAATGTTTTTATTTGTTCCTTTATGTTGAAATTCTGAATTGGGAGATTCGTTTTTATGGTCTGTGATCGATTTTTTTTTCCATGTCCCTAAGTTTAGTTAGCTAATGTGACCTAATCCTACGCAAACGTTTGTACAACTGAGGGACGTAAACCAGTGGATGCAAATGGGCTTTGGGCAAACACAGCTTTAGAAAGGGTTCTTCCTTAGATTGCCGAATCAACTTTATTTACTTACCAGAGAAAAAAAGGTCCTCCCCTTGATGTTGGAGGATTGTAATTTTTTTTTCACGAAGCGATTCGCCGCCCCCGTTTCGTGGGTGTTGCCTCCCTCGAGATTAGTAACAGATAGGAACCATCAACTGCCTCAGACAGAGTACTTTGATCAATTACCGGGACAGATCTCATCTTCCACTTTGTACTTTGATAATTAGTCTTCCTAACGTTTGTCTCTTTGAACGGGGAATCCTCTCAAACCCACTCAAACCTTATTATCTCATTTATAAAATCTCTTTTAATATACTATTTAGTGAAAAAAGGGCACAAACTACCTTTTTAAAAGAGAGTCAACAAAACAAAAAATTCTTTGTTGCGTGTGAAATATTTTGGGTCAAGGGCACGCGCGGTCAGGAAGTCATCGCTTTTATTGTTTGCGACAATTAAAACTTTTAAAAGGCCACTCTGTCATAAATAAAAATAAACGGTGAGAACCCTTTGACCGGAATTGCGGCCACCCCCGTTCGAGAGGGCTCTAGTCGGACACCCTACGGCGATGAGGACTTTGTTCTCTTTATAAATTAATGGGGGTCCGTCCGAGGAAAAAAAAACACGATTTGAATGAACGAGGTTGTGGGTCGGTGAACACCCTTTCCGCTCTTATGAATGGTCAGGAAAAAAAACAGTGGCGTATGCCCACCAAAATAAATGCAGAGAGGGATGCCATTTGAGAGACTTCGTCAATCTGTGTTCGATTCTCACTTTTTATCTTCTTATTTTGGCTTCTGCGGGTCATACAAAGGCTCCATTTTAAAATCATATATTTATAGTTTTCGTACTATATTTTTATTGCTTGTAGTTTTCGGAAGTTACTGAAATATAAACTTCCCTTCCTGTGTATGGGTCCCCAGGTTCATCACAAACACCCCAAAAATCAACTCTTGAGTCCAATTTGAGAGGACCACTTACTCCATTTGTCATCGTATAAGAAAACTTCAGCATTGGCCCCATCCTAAAAAAAAATAATAATAATGAAAAATTAAATAAATATTGAAGGTATCTTAAAAAGACTTTAATTCTCCAAACGAGATCATAGGTGTCCAGATGACGTGAACTTCTTTGGTATCGTGAGATACAAAAACTTCAGAATATCCTCGAGAGGTGCAAACCGTAATCTGACAATCGCCCAAATAACAACCAAGAGTTTTTCGCCTGTTATCTTTTAAAGACAATACTAAAAATAAATAAATAAATAATAATAAGAAAAAGAATAATTCTAGTAGAGTATTAAAATAATTCTTACTGTTTCCAGCGACATGGTTTTTGGGATAGGGATCTGGTTTGCCGTTGATCGTATCATAAATTTCGACGATCCCTTCATGGGGTCTCATCGAATGTCCCAAAGTAACGTTTATAAAAACTATTTTAAAATGAAAGTCAAGCAAATAGCATAAATAAAGCATAAAACGAATTTACTTGGATACCATGAAGAAGAACCTGGTGAAATTTTCAAAAATAAAGAACACGAATGCCCTTTGCATTTTGCATTCCTAAATCTGATATAATCGTTTGTATCCCAGGCAAGAGTACCAGCAAAACATAGCAATATTAGAAGGTAGTTCATCATCTAAACGATTTCGATTTAAATTATAATCTGAGTTTTGTCAAGAAAAACCAAAGCAGAACTTTGACCCTTTTAAGTTATGAAATCAAAGTATCATTCAAATACTAAAGGTATTAATCCAAATTCTGCTCTTACCTTCGATTTATGTCGCATAAATGTTAATGAATCGTGCCAATCTCGCCGCTTTATCTACATATTTTGTTTGAACAGTTGCGAAAATTTGACAGTTTTTTGCAAATTAGAGATAGAACCCCCCATCGTGGGGGTCAAAAATTTGAAAGAAAATTGAGTACTTTCCAGTCCACAAAAAGTGCAAATTTTCACGCTCACAAAAGATGAAAATTTTGGCTTGAAATAGGTCCATCCGCTCTTTCATTAAATAAATGTTGGACTAGAACTTCGTGAAAGTGAAACCAGGTCTTCACATTTGGTTCAAGCACAAATATGTATGAACTTGGATGTTTTTTGGATCTTTTTTTTATTCCACTTTCTATGAGCTATGACAAAACAAGTCTTGGGTCAGTTTTTTTTTGCCATCAGAAAAGGGGATCTTGGGTCAGTTAACTTCACTATTTTTGGTGTTGGCTTTAGCTGTTAAGCCAAAAAGAATAATTTTAGGGTTCATGGAGGTTAAAAAAATGAAAGTAATCGTATTCATGTTGTTTAATAAAAATAAATCTTTTTTATTGAGCGTCGTCGTTTTCGTTAAATTTCAAAACCTTCCATCCGCTATCTCTTTCGATGACAGGCAAGTAGACGGCCTGCTCGTCCGTCCCGGCTGCGCTCACGATAATATTGTTGTAGTTCAACGATATCTTTTTATTCGTCCTGTACATTTTGTAGCAAAACCTCCCTCCGGACCTGAATTTGGGCCAAAAAGCGAGAACGCATTGATGGACGAGCTTAGCCCCGTGGTCGGAATAGATTCGATAGTCGTTCGACCTGAAGCAAGTCTTTCCCATCGGCTCAGCGAATTCGTAACACTCCGACGTCGTCGTTCCAACTAAAAATATTTTTTAAATCAACATTTGAAACCATCAATTTACCATTCAAAGCAAATATGTGTTTCTCTTCTCCATATTGTACAGTAATATTCAATTTCATAGGTTTGTCCATTGTATGAGTGATGACACCCTCAAGCTTGACTAAAACATAAAATTAAAAAAGAAAAAAAAAATTGAACTTGAATACCTGTTTTAGGATCATTGATCAACTGTGGCCTAATAATGGTGATTCTGTCCGTTTCTTGTTGCTTATGATTGCTTTGGTACTCTTTCGAGTATTTCTCGACGATTTTGAACGACCTGAAAAAGTTGGTCCAGAGGTTATTGGTGAGCAAAAGGCTAAATGTGCTTTTGCGTGTTTTCTTTTTGAAATCCAATACAATCGCTGCGTCTCCTATTGCTAGGAGACATAGCGTCAACAAAGCCAAAGGAAGCGTTATTCTCATTTTGAGAAACTAATGACGACTACGGACCTATTCACAAAATTAAAAATTTTCTGTCAACAAGAGCACACTTGTGCAAACTCAATAATTAGTTGTTTTCAACTCTTAATCTAATTAAAATTAGGAAGATGTTGCATCGATGCAAAAATGAAGAACAATTTAAATTTTTTCCAAGACATCAGAACTTAGAATTTGCTATATCTTCTTGATCCATTATGAGAGACCTAAACATCCTAAAGGCTCCCCTGAAGCATCCAGGAATAATCCTCACTGAAGCTAAAATCAAGAAAAAGTGATGCTTAAAGTGATCCAAAATAACAAAAAAAGGTTCTTCAATATATATTTTTCAAATTAATTAGTACTTGTATAAGTTAATTAAACCCTATTGTTCAACTGTGCAAATATGAATGAATATAAAGGCTTTGAAATTTTGTTTTTCGAAACATTTCACGCCATGAGGGTCCTTTTCTTAATATTCCTTCTTATCGGTTTCATAAGCGCCAGACATATTCTCAGCTTGCCCAACGGCCGAAAAAAGCATAAGAAATGTAAGTCGAGACTTTAAAAATATTTTTAAAAAAATTGCAATTTTCAGCTTCATCGGATACGTCTCCTAAATACGATGACTACGGCGAAAATATCGATGTCGTCCCACCAATGACAAACCTTTGAAAAAATGTCTTTATTTGAATAAAAAATTTAATTTTTTTAAGTTTAAATCCCTATATTATACATGGCTGTTAATTGGCAACTCATTAGGTGCACTTGTGCAAATAGAATCGATTTTTTAAATTTTGCAAGAGGCATGCAGGATCGATGATTCTGTAGTAAGATGAGGGTAGTAATTTTTGCTTTTTTGATCGCTACAGCGATTTGTGGACAGAAGAAAGGCCGTCATAGGAAATGTGAGTTGAAGTATCGATTAGTGAAATAAAATTGTTTAGCTGGGAACGAGATCGACTACGACGATTATGGCGAGGATGTCCTCAAAGCTGAAGAGTTTGGCCGTAAAAACAACACAGAGACCGACGAGGTGAAGTCTTCGTCTGAGGAGGACTACGATGATGAAGCCTGGAGGAAGAAATCGAGCAGAGAAGAACTCATCCAAGACATCAACTCACTCGAAAAAGAAGTCAACGGGAAAAGAAAAGATGGCAACTCAACAAACAAAGATGTCAGCTCAAAAGAAAAAGATGCCAACATTATGCTACCGGGTTTTTCTTTGCCAAAAATCAAAACTCACATAATCTCAGGCAGTGTAAGTTTCAATTTTGAGTCATTACAATCATAAATATTCCAGATTGGCCACGAAATCTTAAAAAAATATTCCTGGATAAGAGAAATTGATCCAATCGTAAGATCGGAAGCAAGAAATCTCATTTCGAAACAGCCAGCTTCAAAGGCCGAAGAGAAACTTGTAATATTTTTACTCCCAATTTATTTTTTCAATAAATCTTTTTTAGTGGTTTTGAGGACCGGCCATGAGTATGAATATGGGCGATATTACCCAATGGATAATGACGGAATATATAATCCAAACGAATATTTGACCCTTAACTGTACTTTTTGACATATTTTGTTTTAAAATTAATATCTTTGTTAGATATACAAGGAAGTACAGTCTGCCAGCAAACTAGGGCTTATAGAGGAACTTATTTATGCATAAAATCGTTAGACGCCACCATGAGAGTTCTTGGAGATTTGGGCCCAGGTAAAAAAATCGTTTCTTATTAGCAGATTTTTTTTAATTTTATTTATTATTTTAATTTTTTTTCCAGCAATGACCCACTGGGATAAAATTGTGTTTGCAAGTCTATTTGCCTGTTTGGAAATACGGTTATGAATTCTGCTATGGCGTCTATCGGATAATCCTGATGCCATTTACGCCCAGGATCGAATTCGTAATAAAAAATCATAGAAAGATGAGAACTTTCGTTTTCAACGGAGGAACGTACGATAATTGGATTCCGATGTACATTCAGGATAATAACTGAATTGTTAAATAAAATATTGAAAAGCGTTGAAATTGATCAAGATTGTCAAAAGGGACTTGGGGGGGGGGGTTGAAATAGTGAGTTGTTGTGGAGTTGATTAGGTTCTCTTTGAACTTGGATGGGAACCGGAGCACCGGCTTAATTAGGTACAAAATATTTACAAAAGGGGGAACAAAGTTCCAAACTTGTGTTTGCCTCCGAACTGTTGGAAGGAAACTCGACGTTTTGTCTCAGAGACCGTTTTACCATCAGAACAGGCGAGGGGGCGGACTGGCCCCCCACCCCCCCCCCTCCCCCCCCCCCCCCCCCCCCCCCCCCCCCCACCCCCCCCCCCCCCACCCCCCCCCCCCCGCCACCCCCCCCCCCCCCCCACCCCCCCCCCCCCCCCCCCACCCCCCCCCCCCCCCCCCCCCCCCCCCCACCCCCCCCACACCCCACACCCCCACCCCCCCCCCCCCCACCCCACCCCACACCCCACCCCCCACCCCACCCCACCCCCCCCCCCCCCCCCCCCCCCCCCCCCCCCCCCCCCCCCCCCCCCCCCCCCCCCCCCCCACCCCCCGCCCCCACACCCCCCCCCCCCCCCCCCCCCCCCCCCCCCCCCCCCCCCCCCCCCCCCCCCCCCCCCCACCCCCCCCCCCCCCACCCCCCCCCCCCCCCCCCCCCCCACACCCCCCCCACCCCACCCCCCCCCCCCCCCACCCCACCCCCCCCCCCCCCCCCCCCCCCCCCCCCCCCCCCCCCCCCCCCCCCCCCCCCCCCCCCCACCCCCCCCCCCACCCCCCCCCCCCCCCCCCCCCCCCCCCCCCCCCCCCCCCCCCCCCCCCCCACCCCCCCCCCCCCCCCCCCGCCCCCCCCCCCCCCCCCACCCCCCCCCCCCCCCCCACCCCCCCCCCCCCCCCCCCCCCCCCCCCCCCCCCCACCCCCGCCCCCCCCCCCCCCCCCCCCCCCCCCCCCCCCCCCCCCCCCCCCCCCCCCCCCCGGGGGAGGGGGTGACAGAACCGAACCCAACCCGGCGGAACCCGGCCCGGCGGCGGGCGGACCTCGCGACCCACCCGACCCACCCGGGGCCCGGAACCCGGGCCGGACCCACCCGGGCCCGCCGGACCCGGCGCGACCCGCCGGCAACCCCCGCAACCCGCGCCCCGCCCGGTCGGTACCAACCCGCAGCGGCTGGCGCCGGGCCGGACCGGACCCGGACCCCGACCCGCCCCGCCCTGCCGGACCCGGCGCCCGCCCGGCCGACCCCGACCCAGCCGCGACCCGGGCGGACCCCCGCTCCGCGGGGGGCGGGCGCTGCAACCAGGCGCCCGCGGACCCCGCCGGGGCGGAAACCCTGCACCCGCCCGGCCGGCCCGGAACCTCACCCGCGGACCCGCAACCCCCGGACCCTGCCCGCCGGGACCCGGAACCCAGCGGCCGGTACCGGCGCAACCCGGCGGGCCCGGGCGGCCGCGCGCGGCCGGACGGGCTCGCCCGCCCGGCCCGCCCGCGGGCGGCGCGGCCCGGCCGACCCGGCGGGCCCCGGACGCCGCGCGCAACCCCGGAGCGGGGCGCGCCCGGCGGGGCCCCCACACCCGGCAACCCTGCTCGGCCCGGGCCCGGGAAACCCAAACCCGGCGGACCCAACCCCAACCGCGGCCAACCCGGACCCGGGCGGGCGGCCGAGAAGGGGGGGTGTGACAGAACCCACCCGCGGCGCCCCTCCCCCAACCCCCCCCGGTCAAATGGGTTTTTTTTCTTTTTCTTTTCTTTTTTTTTCTTTTCTTTGTTTTTTTTTTGCTCAGTGGCTTGCTTCCCAAACTCGTCTCGGGGGCGTAAGCTGGAGCGCTGTCCCTAGGGGGAGGGGTGTGCGAAAAGATCAAGAGTTTTTTTGTTGTGCAAAAATTCGTCAAAAACCACACCGTCAAAATAAATCAAACATTTTAAAGGAATAATTTTGTCAAGAAAAACCTGAAATTAACATGTATGAGTGAAGCCCTTACTTTTTCGTTCCAAAAAACCTAACCTCGAAAATCTCAACAAACATTTTAAAAAGGCCTAATTTTGGGTCAAAAAAAAACAAAAAAAAAAACAAAAAAAAAAAAAAAAAAAAAAAAGAAAAAAAAACCAAAAAAAAAAAAAAAAAACCTCGAAATACAAACAATCAAGCATTTATGAGCCAATTTTTCGTCCAAAAACTGCAAAATCAGACTTTAAATTGACAATTTTTTTTTTTTCGTCAAAAACCCAGAAACCAAAAAAACAAACCAAAACCCGAAACAACACCTCCAATCCAAATGGTTTTAAAAGACGTCAATTTTTGTCAAAAAAATCAAATCAACTTCTCAAATCAACGTTTTAAAGAGATGCAATTTTTTTTTTTCTTGTCAAAAACCTCAAAATCCACAACAACATTTTAAAAAAAAAAAAAAGAAAAAGCCAAATTTTTCGTCATGAAAACAACCCAAAAAAACCCCTCAAAGCAAAACATTTTAAAACAACTTTTAAAAAACCCAAAACATCCTTCATTTTTGGGTCAAAAAAAAAACAAAAAAAAACGAAATCCCATACATTTATGATGCCTATTTTTTTGTCCTAAACACACACAAAACACCCACCCCCTCCACTCAATCAACTTTAAATTGACAATTTTTTTTTTTTTTGTTTTTTGTCAAAAACACGCCTGAAAATCTCATGATTATAAAGAGGCAAATATTTTTTTGTCAAAAAATCCCCTCAAAATCCACATTTTAAAAAAACCCCAATTTCCATCTAAAAAAAAACTAAAAAAAAAAACCGCGGAAACCCTCCAAAATTTAACAGTCAATAAAACTTGGGGGGGGGGGGGGGGGGGGGGTGGGGTTTGGGGTGGTGGGCATATTTTAGTATTTAATAATTTGTTTAAAAGGGGGCCGGCGACTGCTCTCTGGTGAAAAAGTTTGGGGGAGAACCTCTTTTTTTGCCTAATAATATTTTTTTCTTCTAAAAAGCCAATTTTTCTGTTAAAAATCCCGCAAAATATAATTAAAATTCCCCCCCCCATCCGGTATCCACGTATCTACGAAACCCCATCCGAGCGCCCCATTTACCGCGCCCCTCGCCCCCCCCCCCATCCGGGCGGCACCCCTTAACTGAAAACCTCCGCCACAAAGAACCCTAAGTTCCCCTTCCGCCCCTGGGAAAACAGACAGAAAAAAAATCCTTTTCTAGAGTCTTTTGATTTTTATTCTGCACGGATTTTTCCCTGCCCGAAGCCCGAACTGAAATTTTCGTCCGCGAAGCCATTCCGTTTGTATGCGTGAGGGTAATGCAAACGGTTTCAAATAAAAGAGAGAATAATCCTTGTGATACATAAATAAGCTTTATAGCTTCCTATGTCTAGATTTCTCTTATTATTTTAATTTGACTTTTCGAGGTGTTAATCATGTTTCAATACTTTTCAACACAACTTCGAATATAAGCAAATCAATTAAAAAATATTGTTTTTTACTCAAAATCATGTACGTTTTTCTCCGTTTATGTGAAACTTTTTATTAAGGACTGGGCAATATTGTACACTCAGCAAGTAGGGTAACCTACTAGGGGCCTTTCGTATTTG
>JAGWEN010002034.1:0-56061 GCA_018703685.1 Orius laevigatus | reverse complement strand
CTTTCTACAACTTTCTACCTGGCTGTTCTTCATCCTTAATAATAATTTTTTACGTCTTATGATATATTTTTAGGCAATAAATATTCAATTTTACCAAATTACTCATTATAAACCACTACGATTAGCTAATGGAAAAGCGGCCATTTCTTCTTTGCCCGACTACTCTTTCTAAACAACTAAGAATAGAGTCGGGCAAAGAGGAGTAAACGGTCTTTTTTGACTTTTTGACCCGTCTTGACCGGCTCTAAATAATGATTAATGAAATGTGATAGATAAACTTAGTAAATCGAGCTAAATTTGGTGATTAGAAAGGTGCAAAAATGAACACAATCAACGGGGGAAATTAAAATATTAACACCCTTATTTCACCTTTAATTTCTAAAAACGGCTTTCAAGTGTTTTAATTGGGTCTATTCGATCGGAAATAAAATGGCAACAATTACTTATAAGTTATTAATTACGTATTCAGGCATTAAAATGTCCGTGCCTAAGATTTAAATTCGAAAACGTTAATAGAATCAGGATGAAGTAGGAATCTGTGTTTTCCGCGTGATCTTATGGCGTTGGTCAATCTTTTAGGTAGATTTTTTTTTTAAATTACTTATTTAAAGTGTAAATATTGCTTTTAAAACATAAAAAGTGCTCTAAGAGTAATTTATTCGTTCATAATTTAACAAAAGAAGAAATTAAACGTTCTGAACATAAAAATTCTTATTTAAATTAGAAAATGTTGGTTTTGGAGTTTTGGAAATCGGACGAGTCCCACCAAAACAATCGATTATTAGACATGGCGGACGCTTGTTTACATCAGTTTGAAAATTTGAAAATTTGGCCAATAAAGGGCAAAAACACTTTAAAAATCAAGGCTAATTTAAAAAAAAGGGTGTCCCAACATAATTACATGGACCTTGGGAAAGGACAACCCATATAAGCCGTGTTACTCAAAAACCAAGAAAAAAAGACTTTAACGACTTTTATTCGAAATTGGGCAATCGAATGTAGAATATCTAGTCAAATATTCTTCTAATTTTCCTGAAAATTTGAGGAAAATCGGAAAAACTTTTTTTTCCTGCCCCGGGTAGACCAGGGCTGATGGGGCACTAGGGAAAACTGTGGAAAACTCATGTTAGGGTGGTCCTAGGAAGCTGAAATTTTCAGGAATATCTAGTTATATCGTCCCCTAATTATCCTAAAAATTTGAGGAAAATCGGAAAAACTTTTTTTTCCTCTCTCGGATAGACCAGGGCTAATGGGGCACCTGGGAAAACTGTGAAAAACTCATGTTAGGGTGGTCCTAGGTAGCTGAAATTTTCAGGAATACCTAGTTATATCGTCCCCTAATTATCCTAAAAATTTGAGGAAAATCGGAAAAACTTTTTTTTCCTCTTCCGGATAGACCAGGGCTAATGGGGCACCTGGGAAAACTGTGAAAAACTCATGTTAGGGTGGTCCTAGGTAGCTGAAATTTTCAGGAATACCTAGTTATATCGTCCCCTAATTATCCTAAAAATTTGAGGAAAATCGGAAAAACTTTTTTTTCCTCTTCCGGATAGACCAGGGCTAATGGGGCACCTGGGAAAACTGTGAAAAACTCATGTTAGGGTGGTCCTAGGTAGCTGAAATTTTCAGGAATACCTAGTTATATCGTCCCCTAATTATCCTAAAAATTTGAGGAAAATCGGAAAAACTTTTTTTTCCTCTTCCGGATAGACCAGGGCTAATGGGGCACCTGGGAAAACTGTGAAAAACTCATGTTAGGGTGGTCCTAGGTAGCTGAAATTTTCAGGAATACCTAGTTATATCGTCCCCTAATTATCCTAAAAATTTGAGGAAAATCGGAAAAACTTTTTTTTCCTCTTCCGGATAGACCAGGGCTAATGGGGCACCTGGGAAAACTGTGAAAAACTCATGTTAGGGTGGTCCTAGGTAGCTGAAATTTTCAGGAATACCTAGTTATATCGTCCCCTAATTATCCTAAAAATTTGAGGAAAATCGGAAAAACTTTTTTTTCCTCTTCCGGATAGACCAGGGCTAATGGGGCACCTGGGAAAACTGTGAAAAACTCATGTTAGGGTGGTCCTAGGTAGCTGAAATTTTCAGGAATACCTAGTTATATCGTCCCCTAATTATCCTAAAAATTTGAGGAAAATCGGAAAAACTTTTTTTTCCTCTTCCGGATAGACCAGGGCTAATGGGGCACCTGGGAAAACTGTGAAAAACTCATGTTAGGGTGGTCCTAGGTAGCTGAAATTTTCAGGAATACCTAGTTATATCGTCCCCTAATTATCCTAAAAATTTGAGGAAAATCGGAAAAACTTTTTTTTCCTCTTCCGGATAGACCAGGGCTAATGGGGCACCTGGGAAAACTGTGAAAAACTCATGTTAGGGTGGTCCTAGGTAGCTGAAATTTTCAGGAATACCTAGTTATATCGTCCCCTAATTATCCTAAAAATTTGAGGAAAATCGGAAAAACTTTTTTTTCCTCTTCCGGATAGACCAGGGCTAATGGGGCACCTGGGAAAACTGTGAAAAACTCATGTTAGGGTGGTCCTAGGTAGCTGAAATTTTCAGGAATACCTAGTTATATCGTCCCCTAATTATCCTAAAAATTTGAGGAAAATCGGAAAAACTTTTTTTTCCTCTTCCGGATAGACCAGGGCTAATGGGGCACCTGGGAAAACTGTGAAAAACTCATGTTAGGGTGGTCCTAGGTAGCTGAAATTTTCAGGAATACCTAGTTATATCGTCCCCTAATTATCCTAAAAATTTGAGGAAAATCGGAAAAACTTTTTTTTCCTCTTCCGGATAGACCAGGGCTAATGGGGCACCTGGGAAAACTGTGAAAAACTCATGTTAGGGTGGTCCTAGGTAGCTGAAATTTTCAGGAATACCTAGTTATATCGTCCCCTAATTATCCTAAAAATTTGAGGAAAATCGGAAAAACTTTTTTTTCCTCTTCCGGATAGACCAGGGCTAATGGGGCACCTGGGAAAACTGTGAAAAACTCATGTTAGGGTGGTCCTAGGTAGCTGAAATTTTCAGGAATACCTAGTTATATCGTCCCCTAATTATCCTAAAAATTTGAGGAAAATCGGAAAAACTTTTTTTTCCTCTTCCGGATAGACCAGGGCTAATGGGGCACCTGGGAAAACTGTGAAAAACTCATGTTAGGGTGGTCCTAGGTAGCTGAAATTTTCAGGAATACCTAGTTATATCGTCCCCTAATTATCCTAAAAATTTGAGGAAAATCGGAAAAACTTTTTTTTCCTCTTCCGGATAGACCAGGGCTAATGGGGCACCTGGGAAAACTGTGAAAAACTCATGTTAGGGTGGTCCTAGGTAGCTGAAATTTTCAGGAATACCTAGTTATATCGTCCCCTAATTATCCTAAAAATTTGAGGAAAATCGGAAAAACTTTTTTTTCCTCTTCCGGATAGACCAGGGCTAATGGGGCACCTGGGAAAACTGTGAAAAACTCATGTTAGGGTGGTCCTAGGTAGCTGAAATTTTCAGGAATACCTAGTTATATCGTCCCCTAATTATCCTAAAAATTTGAGGAAAATCGGAAAAACTTTTTTTTCCTCTTCCGGATAGACCAGGGCTAATGGGGCACCTGGGAAAACTGTGAAAAACTCATGTTAGGGTGGTCCTAGGTAGCTGAAATTTTCAGGAATACCTAGTTATATCGTCCCCTAATTATCCTAAAAATTTGAGGAAAATCGGAAAAACTTTTTTTTCCTCTTCCGGATAGACCAGGGCTAATGGGGCACCTGGGAAAACTGTGAAAAACTCATGTTAGGGTGGTCCTAGGTAGCTGAAATTTTCAGGAATACCTAGTTATATCGTCCCCTAATTATCCTAAAAATTTGAGGAAAATCGGAAAAACTTTTTTTTCCTCTTCCGGATAGACCAGGGCTAATGGGGCACCTGGGAAAACTGTGAAAAACTCATGTTAGGGTGGTCCTAGGTAGCTGAAATTTTCAGGAATACCTAGTTATATCGTCCCCTAATTATCCTAAAAATTTGAGGAAAATCGGAAAAACTTTTTTTTCCTCTTCCGGATAGACCAGGGCTAATGGGGCACCTGGGAAAACTGTGAAAAACTCATGTTAGGGTGGTCCTAGGTAGCTGAAATTTTCAGGAATACCTAGTTATATCGTCCCCTAATTATCCTGAAAATTTGAGGAAAATCGGAAAAACTTTTTTTTCCTCTTCCGGATAGACCAGGGCTGATGGGGCACCAGGGAAAACTGTGGAAAACTCATGTTAGGGTGGTCCTAGGAAGCTGAAATTTTCAGGAATATCTAGTCAAATAGTCCCTTAATTATCATGTAAATTTGAGGAAAATCGGAAAAACTTTTTTTCTTCCTTCTTCTTCAGCACCCAGTATACGTTTGATTTTATTTTGTTTGGTTTTAAGTTAACCTAAATATGTTTTTATTGGTGTATTAATTGTTATTAGTACCGTTATTTAATTGCTAATAAACGGTTAAAAAAGAATTTGGGCGGTGCGGAACGCTGTCTCTCTCAAATCACTGATCCGATCCTGCTACTCGAGGTTTTGTGATAAGGGGACCCGCAATACATTGAAGTATTGCTGGTTGCATAACCTAGTATGATTGCCCCCTATTATATATATATAATCTGTGATTGCCCCATTAGCCCAGGGTTTACCCAAAACTGATTAAATTGCACCCTGGTTATGTTGGCAAAACTGATTACATTTAATGGGCTAAAATCCATCCAAATGGCTTAGAGTCCTGGTTATGTTGGCAAAACTGATTAAATTTCAGCCTGGTTATGTTGGTAAAACTGGTTACATTTAATGCGCTGAAATCCATCCAAATGGCTTAGAGTGCTGGTTATGATGGAAAAACTGATTAAATTTCACCTTGTTTATGTTGGTAAAACTGATTACATTTAATGCGCTGAAATCCATCCAAATGGCTTAGAGTCCTGGTTATGTTGGCAAAACTGATTCAATTTCACCTTGTTTATGTTGGTAAAACTGATTACATTTAATGCGCTGAAATCCATCCAAATGGCCTAGAGTCCTGGTTATGTTGGCAAAACTGATTAAATTTCACCTTGGTTATGTTGGCAAAACTGATTAAATTTAACCCTGGTTATGTTGGCAAAACTGATTACACATCCTTCTAAAAACATTCACCTAATCACCCATCACTTCCCTTGTCTTTTTTTAACCTCTCCACACTTCCCCCAACAGTCTTCCACCTCCCATCACCTATCCTACCTTCCTTTACCATCCCCCACTTCCTCACACCCACACCAAACATTCTATGTATTACATCCCATCACCTCCCCTACCCTCCTGGATACTTCCGCATTCTTCTAAAAACATTCACCTACCCTTAACCATCCCCGACCTCCTAAAACGTTTAGGCTAAGGCCAATAAAAATTAATAAAAAAAAATAATAAATAAAATAAGTAAAAAATTCCCAAAATTAAACTAAAAAGCAAATTCAACCATTTTTCAAAAATCAAAATAATAAAGTTACCTCAAAGTTATGAAGCTAGAAAATTTAAAATCCCAGTTAAGTTGGCAAAACTGATTAGTGATTCAAAGCACTCAAGTTTGGGTAAAATCCATGCTTATATTCCTGGCTAGTTGGTAAAACTGATTAACTTTCACCCAGGTTATGTTGGCAAAACTGATTACATTTCATCCTGGTTATGTTGGCAAAACTGATTACATTAAAAGTTCTTAAGTCTAAGCCTGGATTTTACTCAGAATGCAGAGCATTAAAAATCAGTTTTGCCAACTTAATTTTGCTGAAAGCCTTAATTTAAACCAGATTTTAGTCTTTTAATTTGATCACTTTTGCCAACTTAACAAGGAATCCAAGCCTAGATTTCAGTGCATTTAATGTAATCAGTTTTGCCAACATAACCAAGGTGGTATTTAATCAGTTTTGCCAACATAACCAGGGTTAAATGTAATCAGTTTTGCCAACATAACCAAGGTGAAATTTAATCAGTTTTGCCAACATAACTAGGGTGAAATTTAATCAGTTTTGCCAACATAACCAGGACTTTAAGCCATTTGGGTGGATTTCAGAGCATTAAATGTAATCAGTTTTACCAACATAACCAGGTTGAAATTTAATCAGTTTTGCCAACATAACCAGGACTCTAAGCCATTTACCGGGATTTAAGCGCATTGAATGTAATCAGTTTTACCAACCTAACCAGGAGTCTTAAGCCTGGATTTGGCAGGTTTTCATATTTGAAAATTAGGGGTTTTGTCTCCATTTTAATGCAATAGATCAAAAGGGGAGCCATTAGACCAAATAAAGCATGTAAGGGTTGCCAACCTTTTTTAAACTTGATACACAGCCTTCTATATCAGACCAAAATAATGCGTTGGAAAATAAAAGGTAGAGTAAAACAATTTAGATTTAAAATGGCGTTTATTTACTGACTAGTGATTTATAAAATTTTAAACGTCGTCTTGTGCTTATTTTTAGAACTTCTTTGAGAAACCGGTGCCGAAATCACCCATCCTCGGGTCCTTCGGAGATTCATTAGTCTGCAGAAAAGTATAGGATGAGATAAAGAAAATAAGAGAGATAATTATTACCGATTCATTGATTGGCATGCCTTCGTTTATAGGAAATTCAGGAGCGTTGCCAGGATGCATCATCGGTTGGTCGGAAACTGGGACCACCTGAAAAGTGAAGGTTAAGAGGGATATTTTTTGGTTAAGCTGGCATACCGGTGGGACGGCGTTGATTTGGTGCCAATTTGGTGCCGATGGTAGAGAGCGGAAATAAGCCTGGGTGTACAAAAGCTCCATCGGAGGAGAATGGCGACGGGTACTGACAGCGACATGAGGGAACGCTTTTTCCAATTTCAAGACCGCCAAGCATGCTGCAGATGTGTAAGCGACATGATCTAGTTTCTCAGTTGGACCGTAGATCATTGTTCCATCGGCGAATGTAAAAATACACTGTGTGCCGAAGCTGTTTTTCTTAAAGGTGAATCTCGGGTGTGCCCAGCGGAGGACATGGCATGCTTTCAACAGAGCATGGTCGCAATTTTCGTGGTCGCATTTATCACTGGGCGGCACCGTCGTAGGTGGCACAGTCGTAGGTGGCACAATCGGCCCATTCAGCACCGTAATGGGAATCACAGTGATCGGCTGAATCATGATAGGCTGAACTGTCCCATCAGTTCCGTCGAGCTGCAACATCCTTTTCAAAGCGATAGTCTGCTTGATGACAATTTGCTGGATGTTCGGATTCGCCGCACCATCCATTGGTTGCGCTTGAAATTGACCGCTCGATTGAAACTCAAAATTTATCTGCGGTTCCTGTTGCTCGAAGTACCTTTGTCCACCATCCAACCCTCTTCCATTTTCGTTCTGTTGCTCGAAGTACCTTTGTCCACCATCCAACCCTCTTCCATTTTCGTTCTGTTGCTCGAAGTACCTTTGTCCACCATCCAACCCTCTTCCATTTTCGTTCTGTTGCTCGAAGTACCTTTGTCCACCATCCAACCCTCTTCCATTTTCGTTCTGTTGCTCGAAGTACCTTTGTCCACCATCCAACCCTCTTCCATTTTCGTTCTGTTGCTCGAAGTACCTTTGTCCACCATCCAACCCTCTTCCATTTTCGTTCTGTTCCCTCGAATTCATTGAACTTGTTCTCGTAAAAACTAAAACCAAAAATAATTCTCAATCACTCAAAACAAAATTACCTCGAGTAGGAATGAAGTTCTCACCCTGAACGTGATTTCCTGAAAACAAAAACATTCTTTCACAATAAAAAACAAACCTTTTTAGGTTGAACATTCATTTTGGGCCATTAAACAAGCCTATAAATGCATAAAAATGACATATTTTAATCAAAAACTAATAAAATCTTACCTCTTTGAAAGAGCTCGACTTCCCTTCAGGTCCAGAAATGAAAGAAATGACGCAGTAAAACAACGGCCACCGGTCACGTGCATCCAAATCCCGCCAAATGAATCTTCTATAAAGTCCAAATAATTCAAAAATATATAATTTAAAAATTATTCATATTAATTCTAATAAAATGCGTCATTTTGACAAATTTATAATTGAAAATTTGAATAAAATTTTAAAATTTAATAAAATTGCGGAGGGGCTCCGGGGGCGCCCCTCCGTCATTTTGCCCCACAGCTCTGTTGGAAACGACATAAAAGAGCGAAATGTTAAGATGTAATATCGAGTGAAATTTTATCAATCTAAAAAGTTAAAATTACAAGAAAAAGCTAAATTTGTTGTTTTAATATCACAAATTTGGATTCTACTCGAAAAATGACGTCACGTCATGCCTTACTTTTTGTTATCGAGAAGGTTCTTTTCCTCTTATCTCCGGCAAAAGTTTGAAAGCTAACGATATCCGTAAATATAAGAAAAACATATAAATATTCTAAATTTTTGATCGTTTCTTTACTCTAGAACAATAAATAAGTTCTTTTCTTTAAATTAGTCCAAAATGTGAGAAACCTTTAGATTAAGATGTCGTTGAGAAAACTAGTGAGATTCTCGTCACTCGCTATAAAAGTAGCATGCGTTGGACATTGCATCAACGAATACGTTTGTTCGATCGCATTTGTAAGTTTTTTTTGGCTTTTTAGCTTGAAATTGATGGATATTTTCAGTGCTACGGACCATCGATGGAGCCGACGATATATTCGTCGAATGTCGTCATTTGCGAGCACGTTACTCAGCTTATTCGAGAAGTCGACCTTGGCGACATCGTCATTTCAAGGTCGCTTAGCAACCCGAAGGTCAATGTTTGCAAAAGAGTGACCGGAATCGCCGGCGACGTCGTTTGGACGGGAGCGAAATTCGTAAGGGTACGGCAAACTAAAAGCCCTTTTTTATCCGAATGCCACTAATGACGTCATTATCTTCATGATGGCTTTATGTATCCATTGTGTAGATTTATATTTGCCATTATCCCAACTACCCCCAATACACTAGTACCCCGAATGATACCAATTAGTCTCTCCTCCTAATTATCCTAGCCGACTAATCCCAATTACCCCAACTAGCCTTCCCCTAACTAACCCCATTTTCCTTTCTTATTACCCCTAACTAATCCCAATTACCCTCAACTAATCCCAATTACCCTAACTAGCCCTCCCCTAACTAACCCCATTTTCCTTTCTTATTACCCCTAATTTACCCCATTTTCCTTTCTCATTACCCCTAACTAATCTCGATTACCCCAACCAGTCCTCCCCTAACCAACCCGATTTTTATTTCCCATTACCCCTAACTAATCGCAATTACCCCAACTAATCATCCCCTAACTAACCCCATTTCCTTTCTTATTACCCCTAACTCAGAGGTTCCCAAAATTTAAAATGTTGATTTTGATGTTCTTTGACGAAAAATCGGCTTTTAAAACCATGATTTTGAGGTTTTTGACAAAAAAAATTTGGCTTCTAAAAGTTTTAAACTAAAACCACGATTTTGTTGTTTTTGACGAAAAATTGGCTTTGCTCTTAAAACCTTGATTTTAATTTCTTTTTTTTTTTTCTGACGAAAAATGGCTCTTGAAACCTTGATTTTGAGGTTTTTTGACGAAAAATTGTCTCTTTAAAGTTGATTTTGAGGTTTTTCTAAACAAAAATTTGGATTTATAAAAATTTTGAGGTTTTTCTCGAAAATTTGGCTCTTGAAACCTTGATTTTGAGGTTTTTTGACGAAAAACTGGCTCTTAAAACCATGATTTTGGGGTTTTTGACGAAAAATTGTCTCTTAAAAGTTGATTTTGGGGTTTTTCTAAACAAAAATTTGGATTTATAAATGTTGATGTTGAGGTTTTTCTCATTAAAATTTGGCTCTTAAAACCTTGATTTTGACTAACCCTATTGCCCTTTCCCATTACCCAAACTAGTCCTCCCCTAACTAACCCCATTTTCCTTTCTCATTACCCCTAATTAACCCTATTTTCCTTTTTTATTACCCCTAATTGACTCCATTTTCCTTTCCCATTACCCCTAACTAATATGAATTACCCTAATTGACCCCATTGCCTAACTCAGTGGTTCCCAAACTGGAAAGGCATAAGCAGGCTCAAGGTTTTCAAATATTTCCCAAAATTAAGTTTTTCTTTTCTTTCTGAACATATTTTAAGGGTATTTTTCATCAAAAACCTTAAAATCGACATTTTAAGAGCCAATTTTTCGTCAAAAACCTCAAAATCAACATTTGTAAAGCCTAATTTTCGTCCAAAAACCTCAAAATCAAAGTTTCAAGAGACAATTTTCGTCAAAAACTTCAAAATTAAGGTTTTAAGGGACAAATTTCCGTTAAAAATCAACATTTTTAAAGCCCAATTTCCGTCCGAAAACCTCAAAATCAAAGTTTTTAGAGCATTTTTTCGTCAAAAACTTCAAAATCAAGGGTTCAAGAGCCAAATTTTCGTCAAAAACCTCAATATCAACATTTGTAAAGCCCAATTTTCGTCCAAAAACCTCAAAATCAAAGTTTTAAGAGACATTTTTCGTCCAAAAACCTCAAAATTAAAGTTTTAAGAGCCTTTTTTCGTCAAAAATCTCAAAATCATGGTTTTAAGAGCCAATTTTTCGTCAAAAACCTCAAAATCGACATTAATTGTTAAGTCCAATTATCGTCCAAAAACCTCAAAATGAAAGTTCAAAATTTTTCGTCAAAAACCTCAAAATCAAGGGTTCAAGAGCCAAAATTTCGTCAAAAATCTCAAAATCATTGTTTTAAGAGCCAATTTTTTGTCAAAAACCTCAAAATCGACATTAATTGTTATGCCCAATTTTCGTCCAAAAACCTCAAAATCAAAGTTTTATGAGCCTTTTTTCGTCAAAAATCTCAAAATCGTGGTTTTAGGAGCCAATTTTTCTCAAACCTCACATTTTTAAAACCCAAATTTTCTTCATAAACCTCAAAATTAACATTCAAAACTTTTTTGGGGGGGCGCAAAGGTTTTCATTTGTTAAAAGGGTGGCGCACTGTGAACCTCTGGCCTAACTTATCTCAATTACCCCAACTAGTCCCAACTAACCCCATTTTCTATTCTTACAACCCCCAACTAATCCCAATTACCCCAACTATCCTCACCTAATTAACCCAATTCCCCTTTCCCATTACCCCTAACTAATGGGAAGTAGGAAGCTCCCCTGAAAACTAATGGAAGTTTACATTTCAGATCCCAAAAGGTCATGTTTGGCTCCAAGGTGACAATTCAAGGGACTCGACGGATTCTCGAGATTACGGCCCAGTACCCGAAGCCCTCATCAAAGGCCGAGTCGCTTTAAGAATTTGGCCTCTTGATCAATTTCGTTTCTATTAGTCTTCATTTCAACAGGTACATCAATAACATTTATTTTTCAACATTAATTTCAACCTTTTTTTCTCTTTTTTGTAGGGTACGTGCCTAAATATATAAATAAATAAACTGTTGACCTTATTTTTTGAGTTTTTATTTGATCTAAAAAGTTTTAATTAGTTTATAACTTGTATATATTTTGTAAAAGATGTTCTTTACCTATGAAAAAATTTAAATTTATTTATTGCTGTATTTTTTTTTTTTTTTTAAACTGCTGTTACACAAACATAACGATACCGGTATCATGAAAAGTTCCTTCATTTCATCTAATAATCATTTAAGGTAATGATTAAGAACTGCGTAATTTGTAAATTGTTATCAAAAAAACCTTCAAAATTCATACAAAAAGACTTTAGTTACCAAAATAAAGTATTTTTATAACATTGTTTGAATGCGAGTGTTTTCCATGTTCAACTTATTTCAATTAGCGGGTTCTACGCCAGAGGAGGAGGAGGAGGCTGACGTCAGCACTTCGCCAAGTCCAGCTCCTCACCTCCTCCTCCTCTGGCGTAGAACCCGCGTTTTCTATCTACTAATTGGTAATTAATCCTAATTACCAATGAAATCAATGATTTAAAATCTTGAATTATCAACTGGCTGAAAATTAGCAACTCTTGATGGAACGAAAACTTTATTAGAACAAAAAGAAAGAAGTTTAGAAAATAATGTGATTAAGTCCGGTGATGATCCACTTTGAATCGTCTCCTACCCCTAATAGCCGTCGGAATCTGTAATTCAGGATTTGGAGTTTTTTGATCTCCTGGGGATGATCCGGATAATGAAGTGCTCGATATGATCCTTTGACCGAATGATAGACCATCACAATTTCAAGAATTCGCGATCCATTATCTGTCGACATAAAATAAACATGGTTGATTCTTGATTTTACATACCGAATTCTACTGAGAGGACACTGTGAGGAAAGCTGAAAACAACATCTCTGCTCGGGACCCAAAACTGAGCGAGTTCTTCTTGGGACAAATTTTTGACGCCATCTTTTACATCTTCGATAACATCGGGGGTCACTACGTTCCTCAGAGACTTGAAATCTCTGATAGATATATGACCAGAAACGCTTTCCACGAGCTGTAAACATAAAGTACATTCCAAAATTTTAGAAAAACAATTACCATCAGCGACAATAAGATAAATTCGCTATAGTTAAACGTCGGATCTTCGTAGTCGTTTATCAAAAACCTCTCGAGAAACATGGTCCTTTGTTCCAAAAAGTTGGGCCAAAAGTAGATCGGGAAATTCGTCATTTTCGTCGTGAATCTCAGTTTGTGGTTAATAGGGACTGAAGGTGGTAATAATTTATTCATGAGCAATTTTGAACGGTTCCCATGTGAGAATAATGAACGCTTATTCAGAAGCGAAAATGAGACTTTTTTCAAAAAAGCGGAAATCAAGTGTGAATTCATCATAAAAACCGAACGAATCACGAGTTCTTGAGAAAATCCAATTTTTGTTTTAGGTTTTTTGAAACCTCATGCGAGAACAAAAGCACGCATGACAGTGTTGCCACTTTTGTTCAATTTTTTTTAAAAATTCTCATTAAATAAATAGCTCACATACCACCTAATAATTAATTCTTTTATAAAAAAAAATACTGATTTTTATTTTTATTTTTTTTTTTTTTATTAAAAAAATTCGACAATCGACTCTGCCGGTACTCGCAGTGTTGCCCAAATTTTAAAAATATCATTTTTTCTTAAAAAATAGAAAAATTAATTTTAATAGTGTATAAATTTAAAGAATTTTATTTAAAAAATTGTTTTTTAAGGCTTTATTCTGAAAATTACGTTTAAGTTTTGAAATGGGTTGGTACGACTGGCGATGACGTTAACCAAGAACTTAAAGGAACGCTCCCGGCTCCGCTTGCGCGTCAGTTCGCTCCAGCCTCCTGACCTTCTTTCTCTTTCTTTTTGTCTCTTCAAAGCAGAAAAAACCAAAAAAATGAACAACGGAAATTCTTCGGATGATAATAAGGTAAAGAAATTCATTATTTTCCAGAAATAAACATTATATTCAATTAAATATCGAAGCAGCCCACCACGTGCTCGGCATTTGAAAAGTTTAAGTTTCCTTACATTAATTATTTAGTTTTTAATAATTTTTTCAAGTCGAGGGCACAAATAATAACAAATTTACCTATATTATAATTTATATCTCTAGCTTGTGACTTTTATAGGTTAAAAAAATTAACAAAGTTTGATCTTCCACATTTTTTATGGATTTCTTTTATTTCTTCGATTTTTTATTTTTATTAATGAACAACTGAAGAAATCTTTTTATTTTTTTCTTCGATAATGTTGGGGGGAAATTTCCCGCCAAATCTTGGGGGGGAAATTTTTGGCGCCGAAAAGAAAACCGTTGGCGACCGTTGAAACGTTTTAGCGATGGCCAACACGAAGCAACCGGTAATGTCCTTTTTGCCTCTAAAAAGATCCATTTTTTATTTATTTTCATTTTTTTATTAAAAAATTCTATTTCAGGAATGTTTTTAACCTCTTTTGACCAATAATACCTTTTTTAGGCGGGTTTTTAAATCTTTTAGACCATATTTAGATTTTTGTGTATCTTTTTTCAACGAAAAAGGCCATTTTAAGGCTTATTTGAACACTTTTCCGTCCACCTAAGCATTTTTCGACGTTTAAAATGCTCATCTTCTATAATTTTCTGACGATAAATCAATGAAATCGGTCAAAATTGTGGAAGTTATGGGCACATGGTTCAAAAAGGGTCTTTTCTTGTCAAAAAAGCGTCGAAATCTGTCTATAAAGTGTCTTTCTTTTTCAAAAATGGTCATGAGTCAGGCAGAAAATGGTCTTTTCTTATCAAAAACGGGTCAATAGCTGGCTGAAAAGGGTCTTTTCTTGTCAAAATGGGTCGAAATCTGGGTGAAAAGGGTATTTTTTTTGTCAAAACGGGTCAATATCTGGCAGAAAAGGGGCAATTCTTGTTTGAAAAAACTTCAAAATCTGGCTAAAAAGGGTATTTTCTTGTCAAAAAGGGTCAAAATATGGCTGGGGAGGGTCGTCCTTGTAGATAAGGTTCAAAATCAGGCTAAAAAGGATCTTTTCTTGTCAAAAAAGGATCGAAATCAGTCTAAAAAGTGTCTTTCCTTGTCAAAAAAGGGTCCAAATCTTACCGGGAAGGGTTGTTTTTGTCGAAAGAGGTTCAAAATCAGGCAGAAAAGGGTCTTTTCTTATTAAAAAGTGTCATTTTTGTGTCAAAAAGGGTCCATATTTAGATTTTTATGTATCTTTTTTCAACGGAAAAGGCCATTTTTAGGCTTATTTGTACCCTTTTCCGTCCACCTAAGCATTTTTCGACATTTTAACGTTTAAAATGCTCATCTTCTACAATGACGATAAATCAATGAAATTGGTTAAAATTGTGGAAGTTATGGGCACATAGAATTTTGTCCAATTCGATGTGCTAAATTTATTAATTTTAGGCATTTTAAGACTTATTTTGTGTAAAGTTTTATTTTTATTTGTTTAGGAGCAACCGTCGCAGGGAAACGAGCAGTTGGAAGATATGGAAGGAGCGAACGGCGAAGGGAACAGCGATGGCTATGATGATGTTGCCGCAGCCGCCGGTTCTCGTCAGAGAGATCCCATGCTCTGGTATTCTGGGCTGCCTTTGTATGAAAGGCGTGAAGCTCCACCTAGGATGTCAGCACCGGCTCCTCAATGGGTTCCTCAAGCACCTCAACCGTGTGCTCCTCAAGGAGTTCCTTGCGGCGTCTATCAGGGGCAACCTGTCAACTACGCTCAGTGGCCCTGCATCTACAACTGCGCCACTTGTGGTTTACCAATGGCTGGTATGCAATAAGTTCCCCACATACCTCCCACCACCACCACTTCCTTGACCTTCCCCACCACCCCAAACCTCCCCCACCCAACTGTGCTGATGCCCCTAGGTAGTTTTTAGTAAATTATAAACTTTCTTTATTCCTTTTTGCAGGTAACTGCACCTACCCTGCTGAAGGACAGCGCTTTCCATCATCTCAAATACTCTCTTACATTCTTAATCAGGTTTATAGAGCTCCGCAGAGGATTTATAACAGAGGTAACTACTTTTTTACTTGATCGTATAATTATCTATGAATTGTTAAAATTGCAGTGCCCTTCGCTAGGCGTACCTCTGGAAGATATTCCGCCAGGCCGGCCACAGCGCCTCCGCCACAGCGTAGAAGTGAGCGAATAAATGAGCCCTATTGTTAAATAATATTTTGATTTTTAGCTCGATTCTGCTCTTATTGTGCAGAAAGGAACTTTCCCCAATCGATCGTGTCAAGCCACAATGTAAGGGAACGAACCAGGTGGGGGACATTTATCATCACTTGCCCCTATTTGAGAAGGTAAATAAACCTTTTGGCATGTTTATAATTAATAAAAAATGATTTTTAGCGTCAAGTGCGTCGTCTGCGGAGCTACTGGGGACAATGCTCACGAATCGTACAGCTGCTTGAATTATATGAGGGGTTTATAATGACAATATGAATAATACGATGGCTTTTTCGTCATAATTTCGTTTTTTCATTGTTTCATTTTTTTGAAGTCCGATACGCCACTTAGTTATTTTTCTCAAGCCATTTCGTTTATTCTTTCTTTTTTTTTTATTATTTATAATAAAAAAAATTTTAAATATTTGTATTGATTTTTTTTCCTTTAAAGATTGTCTAAAAAGTCAATTTTTTGTTAGAAAAGCCATAAATTGTGCGATAAAAAGCAAATTTTATGTTCATAATCATCCAAATTTTCCTGAAACCCCCTTAAAAATAACAAATAATTTGTGAACTCACAGTCTAATTTTTGTGTGAATTCACATCTAAATTTTGGATTCACAGTATAATTTTGGTGTGAATTCACAGTCCAATTTTTGTGTGAATTCACGCCTAAATTGTGAATTCACAGTCCAATTTTTGTGTGAATTCACAGTCCAATTTTTGTGTGAATTCACGCCCAAATTGTGAATTCACAGTCCGGTTAAGTTGAGAATTCACAGTCCAATTAAAATGTGAATTCACAGCCCAATTTTGTTTTGAAATCAAAGTCTAATTTCGGTGCTAATTCAAATTCCATGTGAATTCACAGTCCAGTTAAGTTGTGAATTCATAGCCCAATTAAAATGTGAATTCACGGTCCAATTAAAATGTGAAATCACCGCCCAATTTTTTGTTGAATTCACAAATAATTTGTGAACTCTCAGTCCAATTTTTGTGTGAATTACCCAAGTTGTGAATTCACAGTCCAGTTAAGTTGTGAATTCATAGCCCAATTAAAATGTGAATTCACAGCCCAATCGAAATGTGAATTCACATTTCGGGGTTATAATGGGGGTTTATAATGACAAAATGAATAATACGATGGCTTTTTGGTCATAATTTCACTCATTTTTTTGAAGTCCGATACGCCACTTAGTTATTTTTCTCAAGCCATTTCGTTTATTCTTTCTTTTTTTTGTTATTTATAATAAAAAAAAACTTTTAAATATTTGTATGATTTTTTTTCCTTTAAAGATTGTCTAAAAAGTCAATTTTTTGTAAAAGCCATAAATTGTGCGATAAAAAGCAAATTTTATGTTCATAATCATCCAAATTTTCTGAAACCCCTTACAAATAACAAATAATTTGTGAACTCACAGTCTAATTTTTGTGTGAATTCACATCTAAATTTTGGATTTACAGTATAATTTCGGTGTGAATTCTCAGTCCAATTTTTGTGTGAATTCACGCCTAAGTTGTGAATTCACAGTCCAATTTTTGTGTGAATTCACGCCTAAATTGTGAATTCACAGTCCAATTTTTGTGTGAATTACCCAAGTTGTGAATTCACAGTCCAGTTAAGTTGAGAATTAATAGCCCAATAAAATGTGAATTCACAGCCCAATCGAAATGTGAATTCACATTTCACTCATTTTTTTGAAGTCCGATAAGCCACTTAGTATTTACTCAAGCCATCTCGTTTATTCTTTCTTTTTTTTTTATTATTTATAATAAAAAAAATTTTAAATATTTGTATTGATTTTTTTTCCTTTAAAGACTGTCTAAAAAGTCAATTTTCTGTCAAAAAAACCCCATAAATTGTGTGATAAAAAACAAACTTCCTGTCTAAAACCACCAAAGGTCCAAATTTTACTCAGAAAGCAACTTTTATGTTCATAATCATCCAAATTTTCCTGAAACCCCATATTTTGTGAGAAAATGTTTTCTGTCTTAAAACTCCCAAATCTCTAAATTGGACGTTAAAAAGAAAATTTTCAGTCCGCCATCCCCATATTTTTCTTCAAAATAAACCTCAAACTTTCAAATTGTGAGAAATATATCCAATTATCGGCCCAAACCTTCAAATTGGACAGTAAAAAGTTTAATTTTCTGCGCAGAAAATCACAAAATTGTGCTTTTAAAAGGAAATTTTCTGTCTAAAACTACTAAATTTTGTGATCAAGCAAATTCAACACTTTTCGAGGCATGGGGTCATAACCTCCTCAACCTCCCATCACTTCCCCCAATCAAAATGTGAATTCACCGCCCGATTTTGTGTTGAATTCACAAATAATTTGTGAACTCAGAGTCTAATTTTTGTGTGAATTTTGAATTCACAGTCTAATTTCGGTGTGAATTCACGCCTAAATTGTGAATTCACAGTCCAGTTAGGTTGGGAATTCACACCTAAATTATGAATTCACAGTCAAATTAAGTTGTGAATTCACAGACCAATTAAAATGTGAATTCTCGGTCCAATTAAAATGTCAATTCACAGCCCAATTTGGTTTTGAAATCACAAATAATTTGTGAAATCACTGTC
The DNA here is from genome assembly GCA_018703685.1 of Orius laevigatus. Taxonomy (NCBI): domain Eukaryota; kingdom Metazoa; phylum Arthropoda; class Insecta; order Hemiptera; family Anthocoridae; genus Orius; species Orius laevigatus. Next base: position 37,879 of record JAGWEN010002034.1, on the reverse strand, counting down.
TAATTTCGGTGCTAATTCAAATTCCAATTTTTTTGTGTGAATTCACACCTAAGTTTTGAATTCACAGTCCTGTTAAGTTGTGAATTCACAGTCCAGTTAAATTGTGAATTCACAGTCCAGTTAAAATGTGAATTCACAGTCCAGTTAAAATGTGAATTCACATCCCAATTAAAATGTAAATTCACAGCCCAATTAAAATGTAAATTCACAGCCCAATTAAAATGTGAATTCACGGTCCAATTAAAATGCGAAATCACCGCCCAATTTTGTGTTGAATTCACAAATAATTTGTGAACTCTCAGTCCAATTTTTTTTGTGAATTTACACCCAAGTTGTGAATTCACAGTCCAGTTAAGTTGAGAATTCATAGCCCAATTAAAATGTGAATTCACAGCCCAATTATGTTTTGAAATCACAAATAATTTTTGAACTCACAGTCCAATTTCGGTGTGAATTCACAGCCCAATCAATATGTGACTTCACGGTCCATTTAAAATGTGTATTCACGGTCCAATTAAAATTTGAAATCACCTCCCAATTAAAATGTGAATTCACAGCCCAAATAAAATGTGAATTAACAGCCCAATCGAAATGTGAATTCACGGTAAAATTAAAATGTGAAATCACCGCCCAATTTTGTTTTGAATTCACAAATAGTTTGTGAACTCACAGTCTAATTTCGGTGTGAATTCACAGACCAATTAAAATGCGAATTCACAGCCCAATTTTTTTTTTTTAAATTCACAAATAATTTGTGAACTCATAGTCCAATTTTTGTGTGAATTCACACCCAAGTTGTGAAGTCACAGTCCAGTTAAGTTGAGAATTCATAGCCCAATTAACATGTGAATTCACAGCCCAATTTTATTTTGAATTCACAAATAATTTTTCAACTCACCGTCTAATTTCAGTGTGAATTCACAGCCCAATCGAAATGGGAATTCACAGCCCTGTTATAAAGGGGAATTCAAAGCCCAATTAAAATGTAAAATAACCGCCCAATTAAAATGTGAATTCACAAATAATTTGTGAACTGTCCAATTTCAGTGTGAATTCACACCCAAGTTGTGAATTCACAGTCCAGTTAAGTTGAGAATTCATAGCCCAATTAAAATGTGAATTCACGGTCCAATTAAAATGTGAAATCACCGCCCAATTTTGTGTTGAATTCACAATTAATTTGTGAACTCACAGTCCAATTTTAGTATGAATGCACACCCAAGTTGTGAATTCACAGCCCACTTTTGTTTTGAATTCACAAAAAATTTTTGAACTCGGTCTAATTTTTGTGAGAATTCACAGTCCAATTTCTGTGTTAATTCGCACCTAAATTGTGAATTCACAGTCCAGTTCACAGTCAAATTAAGTTGTGAATTCACAGCAAATTTTGTTTTTAATTCACAAATAATTCGTGAACTCACAGTCCAATTTTAGTGTGAATTCACTGCCCAATTAAAATGTGAATTCACGGTCCAATTAAAATGTGAAATCACCGCCCAATTTTGTGTTGAATTCACAATTAATTTGTGAACTCACAGTCATATTTTAGTATGAATTCACACCCAAGTTGTGAATTCACAGCCCACTTTTGTTTTGAATTCTCAAAAAATTTTTGAACTCACAGTCTAATTTTTGTGAGAATTCACAGTCCAATTTCAGTGTGAATTCACACCCAAGTTGTAAATTCACAGTCCAGTTAAGTTGAGAATTCATAGCCCAATTAAAATGAGAAATCACCGCCCAATTTTGTGTTGAATTCACAAATAATTGGTGAACTCACAGTCCAATTTCGGTGTGAATTCACAGCCCAATCGAAATGGGAATTCACAGCCCTATTAAACGAGAGCCCTATTAAATGAGAATTCATAACCCAATTAAAATGTCAATTCACATCCCAATTTTGTTTTGAAATCACAAATAATTTGTGAAATTACTATCTAATTTGGATATGAATTTACAGACCAATTAACATTTGAATTCACGGAAAAAATTGTAAAAAAAAAAAAAAAAAATACGATTACGGAAAAAAATCTTTAAAAAAAATACAATTACGGGAAAAATTTGTAAAAAAAAATCAATTTCGGAAAAAATTGTAGGTATAGTAAAAATACGATCACGGAAAAATTTGCGGAAAAAGTTGTAAAATAAAAATAACATAATAGTACAATAATAAATAATTACAATAGTAAATAAAAATAAGATAAAAAATAGTACAAAAAATTCAAATACTGAAAAAAATCGTAAAATTTGATCACGATTATAATGATAATCATACCCGTAATCATATTTAAAATAATACGATTACGCCCAATAAAATGATTCCCAACATTCTATGAGTGGACGTTTTTTGAAAATATTGCGGGAAATAGTTGAGCGTGGGAGTTTCGTCTTTGGGCGATCAAGTGAGTCTAGTCTCGCCCCCACCTTTTTTTCATTTATTTATTTATTATTATTTTTCGTGAGAGAGAAGCTTAGGAGCAGCACAGATGTTCCGTCCGCCCCTTCCCCGCCCTTCCCATTCGTTCATCACCGCGCACCCTGACGTCATTCTTCCGCCTCAGTAAAATGGCTGCTCGGTGATCGGATCGGTCGCTCCTATCTTTTGTTTGGATAAACAAGAACTCGCATTCGAAGAAGCCTTGGATCGCCAAACCATTTCCCAGACGGATTTCCACATTTCCGAGACCTTTTCGAACCGAAGACGTCGAAGATGCCGAGTGCTTCTTACGGTTCGACCAAATATTATCCGCGAAGGTCCAGAAGAAAAGGGGCCAACAGGATTCCCATGCCGTCGAGGCCTGGTCAGTAAAAACCCATTGTCTTCCTCACTCAAAAAACAAAATTAAACACCAAAAAACCGTCTATTTTTCATTCTTTTTCTTCATTTTCACATCCGAAACGCCCCGATTTTTCACTTTTTTCCTATACGCCTCAAGCGTTTTTCCGATAAAACCCCGTTCAACCCTTTCCTGTCAAATCCGAAATTCCATCCTCAAATCTTCTTTTTTTTACTTTCCTCATCAATTTCCAGACGTTTCATTCTAAGTCCCATACTTGATTTAATAACTTTTTGATTAAAATTAATTCTTTATTTATATCCCGTTATTGGTTCTAATTATAGGAAAAGGGTTGAACTTTTTCCGTCGATATTTCTATTTTGATAATTTAATCGCGAAACTTAATTCCACCCACGATGTTAGGATGATAGAAGTTGATGGAAAATTGCGATTTTATTTTGAAACCTTTATTCTGGTTGTTTCTACTTTGGAACTTGGGATGATGGTGTTAAATTGGGGCTTTTTTGATTAGTTTGGACCCCTTTTTTCGTGTTTTGAGAACTTTAAGATGATTTTGGACTAATTTTTAGCTGGTAATTTAAGGACCAATCTTTGGCTGGATTGGACCCCTTGATAGCTGGTTTGGACTCCCTTGTTAGCTGGTTTGGACTCCTTTGAGCTAGTTTGGAACCATTCTAGACGAGTTTGGACCCCTTTTTAGCTGGTTTAGACCCATTTTTAGCTGGAAGGCCCCTTTTTAGAGAGTTGGACTCCTTTGAGCTGTTTGGACCATTTTAGACAGTTTGGACCTTTTTAGCTGGTTTGGACCCCTGTTTTTTAGACGAGTTTGGACTCCTTTGAGCTAGTTTAGACCCATTTTAGACGAGTTTGGACCCCTTGTTAGCTGGTTTGGACCCCTTTTTAGCTGGAATGGACCCCTTTTTAGACGAGTTTGGACTCCTTTGAGCTAGTTTGGACCCCTTTTTAGACGAGTTTGTACTCCTTTGCGCAATCAAACTTTGGAAGCAGATGTAAATAAATAAATACTCCTTTGAGCTAGTTTGTAACCATTCTAGACGAGTTTGGACCCCTTGTTAGCTGGTTTGGACCCCTTTTTAGACGAGTTTGGACTCCTTTGAACTAGTTTGTAACCATTCTAGACGAGTTTGGACCATTTTTAGCTGGTTTGGACCCCCTTTTAGCTGAAATGGACACCTTTTAAGAGAAGTTTGGACTGCTTTGAGCTAGTTTGAAACCATTCTAGACGAGTTTGGACCCCTTGTTAGCTGGTTTGGACCCCCTTTTAGCTGGAATGGACCCCTTTTTAGAGAAGATTGGACTCCTTTGAAGATAGTTTTGACCCATTGTTAGACAAGTTTGGACCCCTTGTTAGCTGGTTTGGACCCCTTTTTAGAGAAGTTTGGACTCCTTTGAGCTAGTTTGGAACCATTCTAGACGAGTTTGGACCCCTTTTTAGCTGGTTTAGTCCCATTTTTAGCTGGTTCGGACCCATTTTTAGAGAAGTTTGGACCACTTTTTAGCTGGTTTGGACCCCTTGTTAGCTGGAATGGACCCCTTTTTAGCTGGTTTGGACCCCTTTTTAGCTGGTTTGGACCCATTTTTAGACGAGTTTGGACTCCTTTGAAGATAGTTTTGACCCATTGTTAGACGAGGTTGGACCCATTTTTAGACGAGTTTGAACCCCTTGTTAGCTGGTTTGGGCCCCCTTTTAGCTAGAATGGACTCCTTTGAGCTAGTTTGGACCCATTTTTAGACGAGTTTGGACCCCCTGTTAGCTAGAATGGACCCCTTTTTAGACGAGTTTGGACTCCTTTGAGCTAGTTTAGAGCCATTTTTAGATGAGTTTGGACCCCTTTTTAGACAAGTTTTGATCCATATTTAGACGAGTTTGAACCCATATTCAGACGAGTTTAGACCCATTTTTAGCTCGTCTGGACCCCTTTTAAGATGATTTTGAACCAATTTTTAGTTGGTTTGGACCTCTTTTTAGCTAGTAATGTAAGGACCACTGTTTGGCTGGTTTGGTCCCCTTTTTTAGCTGAAATGGACCCCTTTTTAAAGAAGTTTGGACCCCTTTGAGCTAGTTTGGAACCATTCTAGACGAGTTTGGACCACTTTTTAGCTGGTTTGGACCCCTTTATAGCTGGAGTGGACCCCTTTTTCCTCAACACTTCCTCAAGCGTTTTTCCGATAAAACCCCGTTCAACCCTTTCCTGTCAAATCCGAAATTCCATCCTCAAAACTTCTTTTTTTTTTTTACTTTCCTCATCAATTTCCAGACGTTTCATTCTAAGTCCCATACTTGATTTAATAACTTTTTGATTAAAATTAATACTTTATTTATATCCCGTTATTGGTTCTAATTATAGGAAAAGGGTTGAACCTTTTCCGTCGATATTTCTATTTTGATAATTTAATCGCGAAACTTAATTCCACCCACGATGTTAGGATGATCGAAGTTTCCTTTATTTTGAAACCTTTATTCTGGTTGTTTCTGCTTTGGAACTTTGGATGATGGTGTTAAATTGGGTTGAAGGTTTTTTGATTAGTTTGGACCCACTTTTTAGCTGGTTTGGACCCCTTTTTAGCTGGAATGAACCCCTTTTTAGAGAAGTTTGGACTCCTTTGAAGATAGTTTAAAACCATTCTAGACGAGTTGGGATCCTTTTTTAGCTGGTTTGGTCCCATTTTTAGTTGGTTTGGACCCCTTTTTGCTGGAATGGACACCTTATTAGCTGAATTGGACACCTTTTTAGAGAAGTTTGGACTCCTTTGAGCTAGTTTAGAACCATTCTAGACGAGTTTTGACCCCTTTTTTAGCTGGTTTGGACCCCTTTTTCCTCAACACTGCCTCAAGCGTTTTTCCGATAAAATCCCGTTCAACCCTTTCCTGTCAAATCCAAAATTTCATCCTCAAAACTTCATTTTTTTCTTTCCTTATCAATTTCCAGACGTTTCATTCTACGTCGTAATCGCTTCCCATACTTGATGTTTTTTAATAACTTTTTTGATTAAAATTAATACTTTATTTATTTGTCAGATTTATTCATGTTTTTTGTTTACTTTTAGGTGAAAACTTCAGCGGAGGGAGTTCGGTCTCAAATAGTAGCACATCCGCAGTCGCTAACACGCCTCCGACCCACACTCCCCCTTACGATTTGAGGCGGAAGTCGCCGTTGCATTCAGAAGCCGCTACTCCTAGCACGACGACCGTCGCTTTAAGAAAAAGGCCTCGTCGCGTTTGTGCCGCAAATGCCGAATGTAAGCGACTTTCGAACTTTAAAATATTTATTTTAACTTTTTTTTTTCTTCTTTTTCAGTTTTCACTCCTCCTGCTGCCCATTATTTGCAATATGAATTACCAGACGAAGTTCTTTTGACGATTTTCAGTTATCTTATCGAACGCGATCTTTGCCGACTTTCTCAAGTTTGCAAACGCTTTCGCACGATCGCCAATGATAATGGATTGTGGTATGTATTTCTTGAATTTATAACTTTACCTCAAAATTGTCTTTCTATAGAGTTCGAAATATTTCTGAAAAATGTCTTTCTTCAATCTAGTCTAGTAGTCGAAAAAGTTTAAAACATTGCTGAAATTTTTATTTTTTATTTTTATTTATTTAATTATTTATTAATTTTTTTTTATAAAAGAAAAATTAAACTTTTTGTTTTTGTGGACTAAGGTACAAAGACATGGTACTCACTTTTAGCTGGTCTGGCTCCCTTCCTCTGGTTTGGACCCCTTTTAGCTGGTTTGGACCCCTTTTAGCTGGTTTGGACCCCTTATATCTGGTTTGGATCCCTTTTAATCTGGTTTGGACCCCCTTTTTTCTTCTTTTTCTGGTTTTTACCCCTTTTAGACGAGTTTGGACCCCTTTTAGGCGGTTTGGACTCCTTATTAGCCAGTTTTGACCCCATTTTAGCTGGTTTGGACTCCTTCTACCTGGTTTTGACCCCTTTTCAGCTGGTTTGGACCCCTTTTTATCTGGTTCGGACCCTTTTTTATCTGGTTTGGACCCCTTTTAGCAGGTTTAAACCCCTTTTAGCTATTATGGACCCCTTATATGTGTTTTGGACGCCGGTTTGGACCCCCTTTTATCTGGTACGGACCCTTTTTTTTATCTGGTTCAGACCCTTTTTTTAAATCTGGTTTGGCCCCCTTTTTAGCTGGTTTGGACCCCTTTTATCTGGTTTGGACCCCTTTAAGCTGGTTTGGGCCCCTTTTAGCTGTTTTAGACCCCTTTTATCTGGTTTGGACCCCTTTTATCTGGTTTGGACCCCTTTTAGCTGGTTTGGACCCCTTTTAGCTGGTTTGGACCCCTTATATCTGGTTTGGACCCCTTTTATTGATGTTTGGACTCACTTTTAGCTGGTTTGGACCCCTTTTTATCTGGTTTGGACCCCTTTTATCTGGTTTGGACCCCTTTAAGCTGGTTTGGGCCCCTTTTAGCTGTTTTGGCCCCTTATATCTGGTTTGGACCCCTTTTTATCTGGTTTGGACCCCTCTTAGCTGATTTGGACCCCATTTATCTGGTTTGGACCCCATTTTTATCTGGTTTGGACCCATTTTTATCTGGTTTGGACCCCATTTTTATCTGGTTTGGACCCCTTTTTATCTGGTTTGGACCCCTTTTATCTGGTTTGGACCCCTTTTTATCTGGTTTGGACCCCTTATATCTGGTTCGGACCCCTTTTTATCTGGTTTGGACCCCTTATAGCTGGTTTGGACGCCTTTTATCTGGGTTGGACCCCTTTTTATCTGGTTTGGGCCCCTTTTAGCTTGTTTAGGACCCCTTATATCTGGTTTGGACGCCAGTTTGGACCCCTTTTTATCTGGTTCGGACCCCTTTTAGCAGGTTTGGACCCCTTTTTATCTGCTTTGGAACCCTTTTTATCTGGTTTGGACCCCTTTTAGCTGGTTTGGACCCCTCTTAGCTGATTTGGACCCATTATATCCGGTTGCTGGTTTGGACCCCTTTTTAGCCTGTTTGGACCCCTTTTCAATAGGGTTTTACCCCCCACCTCTCATTTTTTTTTGTAGTGAACGTTATGGACATTTTTTTTACAGGAAAAGACTCTACCATAGCGTTTTCGAGTATGATGTCCCTCTGTTCAATCCGGAGCCTTGTAAATTCGAATTTATTCCCGTGAATGAGTGCGAATATGAAAATCCTTGGAAGGAAAGTTTCCGTCAGCTTTACCGAGGAATCCACGTGAGGCCGAGCTTCGGGTCGCGATACCGCGCTAGGGGTCGCTCCATTTCGCATTTCGAATCGGTCCAAACCGCTCTCGACCACGCGGACGACAATCAAACCCCCGGCGTCCCCGGCATCGTATTCGTCCACGCTGGGGTCTACAAAGGCGAATTCCTCGTCATCGACTCCGATGTCGCTCTCATCGGTAACCTTTTTTCACCAAAATCTGCGAAATTTTCAACATTTTTCTTTTTAGGCGCCGCACCCGGAAATGTCGCAGAATCGGTCATTCTTGAAAGGCAAACCGAATCTACGATAATGTTCGTCGAAGGAGCCAAAAATGCATACGCTGGACATCTTACACTCAAATTTATGCCCGAAATGCAATCAAACGTCTCTCACCAGAAGCACTACTGCTTAGAAGTTGGAGAAACTTGCACGCCCACTATTGATCACTGCATTATCCGAAGCTCGTCAGTCGGTAAGCCTAAATATCCGTCAAAAGTCCCCTCCAACCAATTTTATCGGGACTTTTGAACGTTTTTCCTTTTTCTGCTGAATCTTTGGTTCTAATATGAAAAAAATTACCACATATTCTCACATGTAAAAGCTGCAAAACCTTTTTTAAGGTGATTTTTTTCGTTTTTTTGCCAATATCTCGAAAACCGTAGGTCGTAAGCGAAAAAATATTAAGTACAAAATTAAAGCTTATTAAATTTGCTACAATTTTGACTTAATAGGATTTTTCGTAGGACCAACCGTTTTTGAGCTACGAGGCGACAAAAAAACAAGGTTTTCAATTTTGACCTCGCAAGGAGTGAAGACGTCATCTTATCAAAAAATTGTACTTAATAAAAGTTGTAGAGAATTTAATTACCTTGTAAAAACAACTCTCAAAACGCAATTACCGATTTTTTATTTATTTATTTATTTATTTTTTATTTTTTCATCAATATCTCAAAAACCGTAGGTCGTAAGCTAAAAAATATTAAGTACAAAATTAAAGCTTATTAAATTTGCTACAATTTTGACTTAATAGGATTTTTCGTAGGACCAACCGTTTTTGAGCTACGAGGCGACAAAAAAACAAGGTTTTTAATTTTGACCTTGCAAGGAGTGAAGACGTCATCTTATCAAAAAATTGTTCTTAATAAAAGTTGTAGAGAATTTAATTACCTTGTAAAAACGACTCTCAAATAGCAATTACCGATTTTTTTTAATTTCAATTTTTGAATGAAATTTGTTTTTCAATTTTTTGAAATTTCACCCCTGCCTTTTGATCGTTAATTGTTTTTGAGAGTTGTTTTTAAAAGGTAATTAAATTCTCTACAACTTTTATTAAGTACACTTTTTTGATTAGATGACGTCTTCCCTCCTTGCGAGGTCAAAATTGAAAACCTTGTTTTTTTGTCGTCTCCTAGCTCAGAAACGGTTGGTCCTACAAAAAATCCTATTAGGTCAAAATTGTAGAAAATTGAATAAGCTTTAATTTTGTACTTAATATTTTTTCGCCTACGACCTACGGTTTTCGAGATATTGGCAAAAAAACGAAAAAAATCACCTTAAAAAAGGTTTTGCAGATTTTACTTGTGAGAATATGTGGTAATTTTTTTCATATTAGAACCAAAGAAAAACGAAAAAAGTTCAAAAACCTGATTTTTAGCTCTAAATGTGCTAAATTTTACCCTTTCATGTTTAAACGAAAATTTTTTTTTTAGTCGGTGCTGCTGTTTGTGTGAGTGGGACTGGAGCGAATCCATTTATAAGGCATTGTGATATCAGCGATTGTGAAAATGTGGGCCTCTACGTGACAGATTACGCCCACGGGACTTATGAAGACAATGAGATTTCTAGAAATGCGTTAGCAGGAATCTGGGTCAAAAACTACGCCAATCCCATTATGCGGAGGAACCACATCCATCATGGCCGAGATGTTGGAATTTTCACGTTTGAAAACGGCCTGGTATGTATTAGTCCAGCCAATCTAAGTCTGGGAGTGGAAAAAAAAAAGGTATTTTGTTTCTCTACTATTGGTGCCCTAATTAACCACAAAAAAAGTCCCGAACGGAGCGGTTTTAAGGTGATTTTTTTCGTTTTTTGCCAATATCTCGAAAACTGTAGATCGTAAGCGAAAAAATATTAAGTACAAAATTAAAGCTTATTCAATTTTCTACAATTTTGATTTAATTGGATTTTTCGTAGGACCAACCGTTTCTGAGCTACGAGGCGACAAAAAAAAACAAGGTTTTCAATTTTTACCTCGCAAGGAGGGAAGACGTCATCTAATCAAAAAAGTGTACTTAATAAAAGTTGTAGAGAATTTAATTACCTTGTAAAAACAACTCTCAAAAAGAAATTAACGATCAAAAGGCAGGGGTGAAACTTCAAAACATTCAAAAATTGAAATTAAAAAAAAAAATTGTAATTGCTTTTTGAGTGTTGTTTTTACAAGGTAATTAAATTCTCTACAACTTTTATTAAGTACAATTTTTTGATAAGATGACGTCTTCACTCCTTGCGAGGTCAAAATTGAAAACCTTGTTTTTTTGTCGCCTCGTAGCTCAAAAACGGTTAGTCCTACGAAAAATCCTATTAAGTCAAAATTGTAGCAAATTTAATAAACTTTAATTTTGTGCTTAATAGTTTTTCGCCTACGACCTACGGTTTTTGAGATATTGGCGAAAAACTTCACTATCTAAAAATTCAACGGGTTCACTATCTAAAAATTCAACGTTATTTCATTATAAAATAAAAATAAAATTTGGTTTTTCGCCAATATCTCAAAAACCGTAGGTCGTAGGCGAAAAACTATTAAGCACAAAATTAAAGTTTATTAAATTTGCTACAATTTTTATCTAATAAGATTTTTTGTAGGACCAAACGTTTCTGAGGTATGAAGCGACAAAAAATCGTTAATTGCTTTCAGAGAGATGTTTTTAAAAGGTAATTAAATTCTCTACAACTTTTACGAAATAAACTTTTTGATTAGATGAAGTCTTCCCTCCTTCAGAGGTCAAAATTGAAAACCTCGTTTTTTTTGTCGCCTCGTAGCTCAGAAACGGTTGGTCCTACAAAAAATCTTATTAGATCAAATTTATAGCAAATTTAATAAGCTTTAATTTTGTACTTAATATTTTTTCGCTTACGACCTACGGTTTTTGAGATAATGATGATCACCTTAAAACTGATCCATTTCACACATTTCCATAGAGAAACAAAATACCTCTTTTTTCTTTTATTTGCCCTTTCGTGCTTGACTGGATTTATAAAAGAGAAATATGTATTTATTTGACTTTTTTTCAGGGATTCTTTGAAGCAAATGACATCCATAATAATAGAATAGCGGGTTTTGAGGTTAAGGCGGGGGCGAACCCTACTGTGGTTCATTGCGAAATCCACCATGGGCAAACCGGCGGAATTTATGTCCATGAAAATGGGCTCGGACAGTTCATAGATAACCGAATCCATTCGAATAACTTCGCTGGAGTTTGGATTACTTCGAACAGCAACCCTACTATTAGAAGGAATGAGATTTATAATGGGCAGCAAGGTGGCGTTTATATATTCGGAGAAGGCCGAGGGCTTATCGAGCACAATAATATTTACGGGAATGCTTTGGCCGGGATACAAATAAGGACGAATAGCGATCCTATAGTGAGGCACAATAAGATCCACCATGGGCAACATGGCGGGATTTACGTTCATGAAAAAGGTCAAGGATTGATCGAAGAAAACGAAGTTTATGCCAATACTTTGGCCGGAGTTTGGATCACAACTGGCTCCACTCCGGTTTTGAGGAGAAACCGCATTCATTCGGGAAAACAAGTCGGAGTTTATTTTTATGATAATGGCCATGGCAAGCTTGAAGATAACGATATTTTCAACCATTTATACTCTGGAGTTCAAATCAGGTAAGGAAATTACAAATGAAGTAAATAAAAATGATTTTTTTGACTGTTTCTTTATATTTAGTTTTAAAAAGATGCATGTTAGGGCCATTCTAAATCGTTAATTGTCCCAAATTGGCACTTGTTCACTTTTTGACCTCTAACTCAAAAACTGTGGCTTTTAGCTACTTTACCACTAAGTACAAAATGAAAGATGACTAAATTCTGCTTCTAATGAGCTTTCCGGAGCCAAAATCGGTCAAGCCGTTTAGGAGATATTGATGGTCAAAGTGGACCACTTTTTGTACGACCATAAATGAGAAATTTTTCAAGATAAAACTTCCGTCAATATCTCCTGAACGGCTGGACCGATTTTGATTCCGGAAAGCTCATTAGAAGCGAAATTTAATAATCTTTTACTTTGTACTTAGGGGTCGATTCGCTACGATCAATATTTTTTGAGCTAGAGGTCAAAAACTGAAAAAACTTTCCTTTTAATTGGAACTTTTTCATTTTTTGACCTCTAGCTCAGAAAATATTGATCTTAGCGAATTGACCACTAAGTACAAAATGAAAGATGACTAAATTCTGGTTCTAATGAGCTTTCCGGAGTCAAAATCGGTCAAGCCGTTCAGGAGATATTGATGGTCAAAGTGGACCACTTTTTGTACGACCATAAATGAGACATTTTTCAAGATAAAACTTGGACCGTCAATATCTCCTGAACGGCTGGACCGATTTTGATTCCGGAAAGCTCATTAGAAGCGAAATTTAATAATCTTTTACTTTGTACTTAGTGGTCAATTCGCTACCATCAATATTTTTTGAGCTAGAGGTCAAAAACTGAAAAAACTTTCCTTAATTGGAACTTATTCAGGTTTTGACCTCTAGCTCAAAAACTATTATTCCTAGCGAATTCACCACTAAGTACAAAATGAAAGATGACTAAATTCTGCTTCTAATGAGCTTTCCGGAGCCAAAATCGGTCAAGCCGTTTAGGAGATATTGATGGTCAAAGTGGACCACTTTTTACACGACCATAAATGAGAAATTTTTCAAGATAAAACTTGGACCGTCAATATCTCCTGAACGGCTGGACCGATTTTGATTCCAGAAAGCTCATTAGAAGCGAAATTTAATTATCTTTCACTTTGTACTTAGTGGTCAATTCGCTACGATCAATATTTTTTGAGCTAGAGGTCAAAAACTGAAAAAACTTTCCTTTTAATTGGAACTTTTTCAGTTTTTGACCTCTAGCCCAAAAGCTATTAATCCTAGCGACTTGACCACTAAGTATAAAATGAAAGATGACTAAATTCTGCTCTTAATGAGCTTTCCGGAGTCAAAATCGGTCAAGCCGTTCATGAGATATTAATTGTCAAAGTTCACCATTTTTTTTTTTTTAAAGCTTGAATTTGCTTTTATTGACCTTAAACATTTCTGAACTATGAAAGGAGAGCTCGGATTTTTAGAAAAATGTTCCTTGGTTAATTGCCTTTAAAAAAGACTAGTATCGACTCTCTAGGACTATCCGTTCTCCCATAAGAGTCATAAATGAGAAATTTTTCAAGATAAAACTTGGACCGTCAATATATCCTGAACAGCTTGACCGATTTTGATTCCGGAAAGCTCATTAGAAGCGAAATTAAATTATCTTTCACTTTTTACTTAGTCATCGATTAGCTAGGATCAATCGTTTATGAGCTAGAGGTCAAAAACCGAAAATTTCAACTTTGACCATCAATATCTCTTGAACGGCTGGACCGATTTTGACTCCGGAAAGCTCATTAGAAGCAAAATTCAATAATCTTTCACTTTGTACTTAGTGGTCGATTCGCTATGATCAATATTTTTTGAGCTAGAGGTCAAAAACTGAAAAAACTTTCCTTTTAATTGGAACTTTTTCAGTTTTTGACCTCTAGCCCAAAAACTATTAATCCTAACGAATTGACCACTAAGTACAAAATGAAAGATGACTAAATTCTGCTTCTAATGAGCTTTCCAGAGTCAAAATCGGTCAAGCCGTTCATGAGATATTGATTGTCAAAGTTTACCACTTTTTTAAGCTTGAATTTGCTTGTATTGACCTTGAACATTTCTGAACTATAAAAGGAGAGCTCGGATTTTTAGAAAAATGTTCCTTGGTTAATTGCCTTTAAAAAAGACTAGTATCGACTCTCTAGGACTATCCGTTCTCCCATGAGAGTCATAAATGAGAAATTTTTCAAGATTAAACTTGGACCGTATATATATCCTGAACAGCTTGACCGATTTTGATTCCGGAAAGCTCATTAGAAGCGAAATTAAATTATCTTTCACTTTTTACTTAGTCATCGATTAGCTAGGATCAATCGTTTATGAGCTAGAGGTCAAAAACCGAAAATTTCAACTTTGACCATCAATATCTCTTGAACGGCTGGACCGATTTTGACTCCGGAAAGCTCATTAGAAGCAAAATTTAATAATCTTTCATTTTGTACTCAGTGGTCGATTCGCTAGGATCAACCGTTTTTGAGCTAGAGGTCAAAAACCGAAAAAAGTGTCAATTTGCGATTTTGAACTTATCATAAAATAGTGCACATGGTAAATTTGTAACCTAATTTCATCGTGTTTTTACAGAACTGGCAGCAACCCTATAATCCGAGGGAACAAAATATGGGGAGGACAGAACGGAGGAGTTCTAGTCTACAATGGAGGACTTGGTCTTCTAGAACAAAATGAAATATTCGATAATGCCATGGCTGGTGTCTGGATTAAAACTGATTCCAACCCGACCCTCAAAAGGAACAAAATATTCGACGGAAGGGATGGCGGAATTTGCATTTTTAACCGCGGAAAAGGTTAGTTTTTCAAAAAAACTTAATTGTGATTTTATTTCTTCGCCAAAAAATATTTATTCCCTTTTTTTATTTGACAAAAAACGTGATATGTGAGTTGTCGACGAATTTCGAATTTTGGGTTTAGAATGAGGTTGAAAGTTAACAATTTTTCTAGGTGTCCTTGAAGAGAATGATATCTTCAGGAATGCTCAAGCTGGAGTTTTGATATCAACTCAGAGCCATCCCATTCTTCGCCGAAATAGAATATTCGATGGCCTCGCCGCTGGTGTCGAAATAACAAATAATGCGACCGCTACTCTTGAAAACAATCAAATTTTCAACAACCGTTTCGGCGGTTTGTGCCTCGCAAGCGGTGTTCAGCCGATTGTCCGCTGTAAGTTCCATCGTTTTCGTTAATTTTGCTTCCTGACGCCTTTTTTTCAGGCAACAAGATATTTAGTAATCAAGATGCGGTCGAGCAGGCTGTCAGGAATGGACAGTGCTTGTATAAAATATCGAGCTACACGTCATTCCCGATGCATGATTTCTACAGGTGTCAGACCTGTAACACCACAGACAGGAATGCCATCTGCGTCAATTGCATTAAAACTTGCCATTCTGGTCATGAAGTTGAATTCATTCGACACGATAGGTAAGAAACATAGTCCAAGATGTCAAAAATGTTATTTTATCCAATGTCCAAGTTTTGAGGTCAACTTTAACCATCAATATCTCCTGAACGGCCTGACCGATTTTGACTCTGGAAAGCTCATTAGAAGCGAAATTTAAACATCTTTCATTTTGTACTTAGTGGTTAAGTCGCTAGGATCAATAGTTTTTGAGCTAGAGGCCAAAAACTGAAAAAGGTTCCAGCAAAAGGAAGGTTTTTTTGGTTTTTGACCTCTAGCTCAAACAATATTGATCTTAGCAAATTGACCACTAAGTGCAAAATGAAAGATGACTAAATTCTGATTCTAATGAGCTTTCCGGAGTAAAAATCGGTTAGGCCGTTCAGGAGATATTAATGGTCAAAGTTTTGAGGTCAACTTTACAAGCGGTCATAAAAATGGTCAACTTTGACCATCGATTTCTCATGAACAGCTGGACCGATTTTGGCTCCGGAAAACTTATTATAAGCAAAATTTAATCAGCTTTAATTTTGTACTTAGTGGTCAATTCGATAGGATCAATAGTTTTTGAGTTAGAGGTCAAAAACTGAAAAAGGTTCCAGTAAAAGGAAGGTTTTTTGGTTTTTGACCTTTAGCTCAAAAAATATTGATCTTAGCGAATTGGCCACTAAGTACAAAGTGAAAGATTATTAAATTTCGCTTCTAATGTGCTTTTCGGAGTCAAAATCGGTCCAGCCGTTCAGGAGATATTGGTCAAAGTTTTGAGGTCAACTTTAACCATCAATATCTCCTGAACTGCCTGACCGATTTTGACTCTGGAAAGCTCATTAGAAGCGAAATTTAATCATCTTTCATTTTGTTCTAAGTGGTCAATTAGTTAGGATCAATAGTTTTTGAGCTAGAGGTCAAAAACCGAAAAAAGTTCCAGTAAATGGAAGGTTTTTTGGTTTTTGACCTTTAGCTCAAAAAATATTGATCTTAGCGAATTGACCACTAAGTACAAAGTGAAAGATTATTAAATTTCGCTTCCAATGTGCTCTTCGGAGTCAAAATCGGTCCTGCCGTTCAGGAGATATTAATGGTCAAAGTTTTGAGTTCAACTTTAACCATCAATATCTCCTGAACGGCCTGACCGATTTTGACTCCGGAAAGCTCATTATAAGCAAAATTTAATCATCTTTCATTTTGTACTTAGTGGTCAAGTCGCTAGGATCAACAGTTTTTGAGCTAGAGGTCAAAAACTAAAAACGTTCCAGTAAAAGGAAGGTTTTTTTGGTTTTTGACCTTTAGCTCAAAACATATTGATCTTAGCGAATTGACCACTAAGTACAAAGTGAAAGATGATTAAATTCCGCTTCTAATGAGCTTTCCTGAGTCAAAATCGGTCCAGCCGTTCAGGAGATATGATGGTCCAAGTTTTATTTTGAAAAACTTTTAGTCATACAAAAAGTGGTCAACTTTGACCGTCATTATCTCCTGAACGGCTTGACCGATTTCGACCCCGGGAAGCTCATTAGAAGCGAAATTTAATCATCTTTCATTTTGTACTTAGTGGTCAAGTCGCTAAAATGCATAGTTTCCGAGCTAGAGGCAAAAAACCGAAAAATTGCCTGTTTTTTCAACGTTAACTTGGATTTGGAACATCCTAATGTCCTAAACTACTTGTTATCATATAAATTTTTTTTCTTTTTAGGTTTTTCTGTGACTGCGGAGCTGGTACTTTGTCGAACCATTGCCAGCTTCAAGGTGAGCCGACGCAAGACACCGATACCCTCTACGATTCCGCCGCACCAATGGAATCGCACACTCTTATGGTGAATTAATTCGCCAAATAAAGTTTTTTAAAAACATTTTCCTTTTCTGTTAAATACTGTGAAGTAATTCGACTGATTTTGTTTAGCACGAGGCTTCAAAAATAAGTAATCTTACGTCCATAATGTAACTTTTGTCGCCTAAATTTCAATTTCCCTTTTTCCAAGTCTCCGCTTTTCCTAATTTTCAAGAAAAATTTTGAAGTGTGATTTTTTTTTTTGTCATTCTCTATGTTAAAACAATCACTCTAGTCAAGGTCAAAAAATGACTTTTTGAAGCTCCTTTTCCCTTGAACCTTCCTTCTAGACTGAAAAATTCTGTCAAAACATTTAGTATTAATTTTTAAAATTAGTTTGTATTTGTGATTTCCTTTTTCCGTTATTTATTGTTAGGATTTATCAAGTTGGCATTTTTTGATTTCTAAATTTTTTTTTTTAGTTTATTTATTTGTTAATTTCCATGTTGAATATTTTCTTCTTGTTATTGTTTATTTGTTTAAAGAATTCAAAAATTTTATTAACATTCGACCTTTTTTCAACCCTCGGAAAATTTAAAAATCTGGCTTTTAGAGGGTTGAAACCTTTTTTTGTAACTTAACAGTATTTTATCGGCTCAAAAGTGTGTTAGAGTATTTTAAGACGACATAGCCTAATGAAAGTATTAAATAATTTAAAAATCTGCATTCTTCTGGATTACTTATACTGAATGCCTTGTGTAATTTGTTATTTTATTCATGGAACATCAAAAATGGGAATGAAAAATCTCATTTGTTGAAAAAATTTCCCAAAAAAAAGGCGTTTTTTCAAGTTTTCGGTTCCAATTAATGTACTTACACATATTCAATATTATAATCCATATTGTAAGTTCCTCGAATTATATATATAGCCATATTTTTTTGGGGGGCAGGGAATATCCTGTATTTTACCCAAGTTTATGTATGTGATGAGGTTAGAAAAAATGTAGTTTTTGTGTTATTGAGGAGTTTTAAAGGGGTTTGAGTCTTTTTTTCTTTTCCATCATTTGGGATGATTTAAACAGTGTTTTTCGATCTCTTTTTTGAAAGTCTTCCCCTTTTGCATGCTATTTGTGTATTTTTGTCGTTTCCATATTGTGTTCTGGGTATATTATGTAAATAGGTTTTTCTGTGCTCAATTTTTTTCCCTGAAACTTTTTATCTTTTTTCTATGCTTTTGAGGACCCCTCGGTGTACAAAGTGTATAATATTATTTATATTTAATCTAAATAGTGTATTTTTATGAGATTGGTGTATAGTATTAGGTTTATTTTTAACTTTAAAATGTTCTTTTCTCGTGTATATAGTCCCCATGGGAAAACCGAAAGACTTAATTTAGAATTGTCTCAAATAATTTGACAATAAATCAAATAATTGACGTTTTCTCTTAAATTGATCTGAGACATTTTAGAAGTCCATTTTATGTAATTTTTAACTATTGTAGAGTGCACTTTATGGAAGTCTGGTTTCTCTATTGTGTATATATTTTGTTTTCTC
The DNA here is from genome assembly GCA_018703685.1 of Orius laevigatus. Lineage (NCBI taxonomy): Eukaryota > Metazoa > Arthropoda > Insecta > Hemiptera > Anthocoridae > Orius > Orius laevigatus. The sequence continues at coordinate 19,229 of JAGWEN010002034.1, read as the reverse complement.
CAATATTCTAGTTAAAGGACTCCCTCAGGCTTCCATGTATATACAAATAATTGTACATTCATCCACATTTTCTAAAATATGTGTTGCTAGTTGTGTAACGAAATATACTCAAATTAGATCATAAAAACGTAGAAAAACAGTAAAAATTTTGATACAGTTCATCGCAAAAAAGCCTTTTTAGGCTGTCACCCCATGTGCCATATGTGATAAAATTAAGAAGACTTGTTAAACATTAATATTTATTTCTTGTAAATACAGTAGACAAAACTGGACTGTATGATATGTTGGCTGATTGGTATGTTAAGATTGCTTTTTACCATGTGGATTTTTAACTGTGAAAAACCATTTTTTTTTTAAATTGTTGCAAATATCCTATTAAAAATTGAAAATTTAGTGTTTTATAATTCTCTGTATAACGATCTCATTAGCATTTATTTCAAGTATTTAATAATATTTTATTTTTTAATCATATTCAATTGAGAAATATTGTTGGAAGGGAAAAATATTGAAGTACCCATGTCTGGATATGCTTCTAATGTAAGGCACACTCATTCCATGTAGGTTTATGTAGGATAGACTATATATTATCGCTAATCGGTCTTTGTTTCTTTACAATAAAATATTTTAATGAAATGTGAATTTAATTTCTGAGGGTGAATGTGAATCCTTGAGTTTTCCAATCCATGGAATGTAAGATTTTGCTTGAAATTTGTTTTTTTGATGGAAATCGTGTAAAAGGGTACGTTTTTGGGGACGTTTTTCCCATACAACATGTTTCTTTAAGATATGGTTAGATAAAATATTCTTTTTTGCTTTGTCACTTTGGTTTCGTGTGTGGATTTGCTTCGGAGGATGGAAAATCGTTTGATTTTTAAGTTTTGGAGAAAATAGGTTAAGAGGTAGGTATACATAATATAAATTTATTTTATTTTTTGTTTGTGTAGAACCTTATGTGGCGGAAAAAAGGGGGAGGGGCTTTTAAAAAGTCAATTTTGCATTAAAAAACCCTCAAAATCGACGTTTTAGGAGCCTATTTTTTGTCGGAAAGCCTTAAATTAAGGTTTTAAGAGACGAATTTTCGTCAAAAAACCTCAAAATAAACGTTTTAAAAGGCAATTTTTCGTCATAAACCTCAAAATCAACGTTTTAAGAGACATTTTTTCGTTATAAACCTCAAAATCAACGTTTTAAGAGACAATTTTTAGTCAAAAACCTCAAAATCAACATTTTAAGAGACATTTTTTCGTTATAAACCTCAAAATCAACATTTTAGGAGACAATTTTTAGTCAAAAACTCAAAATCAACGTTTTAAGAGACACTTTTTAGTCAAAAACCTCAAAATCAACATTGTAAGAGACATTTTTTCGTTATAAACCTCAAAATCAAAATTTTAGGAGACAATTTTTAGTCAAAAACTCAAAATCAACGTTTTAAGAGACACTTTTTCGTCATAAACCTCAAAATCAACGTTTTAAGAGACACTTTTTTGTCAAAAACCTCAAAATAAACGTTTTAAGAGACAATTTTTCGTCAAAAACCACACCATTAAGGTTTTAAGAGACAACGTTTAGTCAAAAAACCTCAAAGTAAACGTTTTAAGAGACAACTTACTCAAAAAACCTCGTAAACGTTTTAAGGGAAAATTTTTCGTCAAAATCAATGTTTTAAGAGACAATTTTTAGTCAAAAAACCTCAAAATCAACGTTTTAAGAGACAATTTTTCGTCAAAAAACTCAAAACTTGGCTTTATATTTGTTAATTTTGAGCCTTTTGACGAAAAATTGTCTCTTAAAACCTCGATTTTAAGGATTTTTAACGAAAAATTGTCTCTTAAAACGTTGATTTTGAGGTTTATGACGAAAAATTGTCCCTTTAAACATTAATTTTGAGGTTTTTGACGAAAAATTGTCTCTTAAAACCTTGATTTTGAGGTTTTTGACGAAAAATTGTCTCTTAAAACCTTGATTTTAAGGTTTTTTGACAAAAATATGTCTCTTAAAACCTCGATTTTTAGGTTTTTGACTTAAAATTGTCTCTTAAAACGTTGACTTTGAGGTTTTTTGACTAATAGTTGTCGCTTAAAACCTTAACGTTGTGGTTTTGACTTAAAATTGTCTCTTAAAACCTTGATTTAAAGGTTTTTTGACAAAAAATTGTCTCTTAAAACCTTGATTTTTAGGTTTTTGACTTAAAATTGTCTCTTAAAACGTAGAATTTGAGGTTTTTTGACTAAAAGTTGTCTCTTAAAACCTTAACGTTGTGGTTTTGACTTAAAATTGTCTCTTAATACCTTGATTTAAAGGTTTTTTGACTTAAAATTGTCTCTTAAAACCTTGATTTAAAGGTTTTTTGACAAAAAATTGTCTCTTAAAACCTTGATTTTTAGGTTTTTGACTTAAAGTTGTCTTAAAACGTTGACTTTGAGGTTTTTTTGACTAAAAGTTGTCTCTTAAAACCTTAACGTTGTGGTTTTGACTTAAAATTGTCTCTTAAAACCTTCATTTTGATATTTTTGACTAAAAGTTGTCTCTTAAAACCTTAACGTTGTGGTTTTAACGAAAAATTCTCTTAAAACCTTGATTTTAAGGTTTTTTGACAAAAAATTGTCTCTTAAAACCTTGATTTTTAAGTTTTTTGACTTAAAATTGTTTCTTAAAACCTTCATTTTGATGTTTTAATTGAAAAATTGCCTATTTTTTGTTCTAATTTACCAAAAACCAAGCATAATAAAAAGAATGAATTAAAATAAAATAAAAAATACATTTTTAAAAGTATGTTTATTGAGATGATATAAATTTTTTTTTGGTTTTTTTGGTTGCTTCTTAAATCTTGGCATGTAAATTTTCCAAATTCTGTCCTAAGTTAGCCGAGTAGAGAGAAGATATCTTGAAACTTGGATTCTCGCATGAAGGTTATTTGTTCGCTGAGGGTTTCGCTTCTGCTTTGGCTTTATCGCCTCCTTTGGCTTTTTCGCCTCCTTTGGCTTTTTCGCCTCCTTTGGCTTTATTGTCTGCTTTGGCTTTATCATCTCCCTGAAGTTTTTCTTCAACTTTTGAATCCAAATCGAGGATAGATTTGACGAGTCGCACAACTAAGGTGTTCCAGACGCTCCCAAGGGTCCATTCAGATTCATATTCCTGCAACAAAAAATTTAAGTCAAATTATATGGTTAGAATTAAATATACCGTGGCTTCGGAGTTTTCGACTTTTTTCACGTTTTTCGTTTCTTTCTCATCTTTTGCGGCGGTTACGGTCTTCGGTTCGTCTTTTTTCGCTGGCTTCTTCGCTTCATCTTCGTTTGGCTTTTCTTTCTCATTTTTCTTGTCTTCTTTTTCATCTTTCTTTTCATCTTTTTCATTTTTCTTTTCTTCTTTTTCATCGGCGAGTTTCTTCGCGTAGATTCGCATAGAATCGACTAGTCGGTTTGGCTCGATCTGCTCGCCGAAGATTCCGGCGTCGATCGAAATTTTGACGAGAGTTACGAAAGCGACGATTTTGGCTCCGAAGCAGATTTTATTAAGGATGAGCGACGTTTTTCCTTTCATCGATGGACATTCGCAGAGTTTCGGCATGCAGGATCTTCTCATCTGCTCGGGGAGGCATGCTCGGTCTTCCATCGCCATTTTCGGGCCCCATTTATGCTGGTCGGATTTCAACGGCTCGTATACGAGGACTTTCTGGACTCTATGTTTCACCTCTTTCGCAACAACTTTTGAGCAACCAAATTTCGCCATTTTGTTTCTGTCTTTTTGTCCTTTTTCAGCTATTTGTATCAAAAATTTTGTAAGTTTTTACACTTTTTGTGTTCTCAGAAATAAATGTGTTGTGCAGAGTGCAACTCGGGTTATGAATGTGAAGAATTTCGTGAAAACAAAAGACGTCCAAAATTCGATTTTGTCATCTGTTTTTTCAAAATTGAATAAAATGTTTTAAAATCATACAAAATGCATATTTCTCAATTCTAATGCTTATTTATACTTCAAAAATTTATTCTCTATTTATTTATCTCCATAAATGTTTAAAAGAAACGAAAAAAATAAATAAAAATGATTAAAAATCGATTTCTGATTTAAGAATCGATAGTAGCCTCTATCGAAAAGCGCTGCCTACCATGCTGTGTGACGTCACACAAGCGCGTAATTTCAAATTCTTATAGAAGAGTTACGAAAAGAGCATAAAATTAATAATGTGTGGCTACGGAGGAGGAAAACACATTCTACACCTCCCATAACCTCTCCTGCCCTCCGTAACCTCCCCCACCTTATCAGCTTCGTATGACGTATATGAAATATTAAACAAAAGTTTTTCTTTCTATCAGATAATTATATTATCGTTCCGTATTTTTTGGAGCAAAAAAACACTTTTTGTTAAATGATGTTTTGCTACAAATCTACCGGAACTGATGATTCGATGGTGACATTATAATGGTCAGCAAATAAACTCTAATGTCGTTTTGATTGACCTGAAAATTATACAGAAAAGGAGAAAGCTTGTAAAATGGAGTGTGAAAATTTGAAAATTCTTGAAATTCGGGGCTCTGCAGACCTCTGACTTCCCTATCACATGCCCTACCCTTCCACCACCTATCCCTACTCTCCCATAACCTCCCCACCCATTCACCCTCTCTCATTACTCTCCCATCACCTCCCCCAACTCTCCCATCCCCTACCCTTCCACCACCTCCCCCTACTCTCACATCCCCCCACCATTCCACTCCCTCCATAATCTACCATCCCCCACCCTTCCATCACCTCCAGACTCTCCCATCTCCCACCCCCTCCCTACTCTTCCATCCCCCCTATCCTTCCAACAACTTCCCCCAACTCTCACATCCCCAACCACCATTCCACAACCACACCATACTCTCCCATCCCCCACTTTTCCACCACCTCCAGGTAATCTCCCATCCCCACCCTTCCACTACCTCTCCCTACTCTCCCATTATCCCTATCATTCCACCACCACCTCCCCCAACGCTCGCATCCCCCCACCATTCCACCCCCACTCCATACTCTCCCATCCCCCACCCTTCCACCACCTCCCCCTAATCTCCCTTCCCCACCATTCCACCCCCACTCCATACTCTCCCATCCCCAACCCTTCCACTACCTCCCCCAAATCTCCCATCCCCACTCTTCCACTACCTCTCCCTACTCTCCCATCATCCCTATCATTCCACCACCACCTCCCCCTACTCTCCCATTCCCCACCCTTCCACCACCTCCCTCTAATCTCCTATCCCCACCCTTCCACTACCTCCCCCTACTCTCCCATTCCCCACCCTTCCACCACCTCCCTCTAATCTCCTATCCCCACCCTTCCACTACCCCTCCCTACTCTCCCATCATTCCTATCATTCCACCACCACCTCGCCCTGCTCTCCCATCCCCCACCGTTCCACCACCTCCCCCTACTCTCCCATCCACCACCCTTCCACCACTTCCCCCTACTCTCCCATCCACCACCCTTCCACCACCTCCCCCTAATCTCCCATCCCCACCCTTCCACCACCTCCCCCTACTCTCACATCCCAACACCCTTCCACCCCCACTCCATACTCTCCCTTCCCCCACTACCTCTCTCTACTCTCCCATCCCCCCTATCCTTCCACCACCTCCCCCTACTCTCCCATCCCCCTTATCCTTCCACCACCTCCCCCTACTCTCCCATCCCCACACTTCCACCGCCTCCCCCTACTCTCCCTTCACCCCCACCCTTCCACCACCTCCCCTACCATCCACACCGTCTTCCCAGATACAAGATAGGAAAATAACAAAACAACTCATAAATTTATCGCTTTTAATGCCGCAAAGTTCGTTATAAAGCAGCGATGAAAGAATTCATAGCTTCACACTTTGGTACACAAAATTCCTGCGTTTTTCTGACTTTCCAAATTGATCAATCATGATAAATAAATGTTTGAAAAGGTAATTTTCGACTGGAATACTATTTTAAAAGGCAGATCAGTTCGTTATCCGAGCAGGTATTCGAAAACATTCCAACTGAGTGTTGGTTGAAGTGTCCGTCAAAGCCCAATGTACGAGCACTTTAATCTGAAACAGTTAAATATTGCATGAAACAACATTTATAGACAACAAATAGTTTAATGGGTCAGAATCGATGAGCATTTCAAATATTTCATTAATCTGAATGCTCTCGATGGTACCATTTTGCCAAGGAAATTATTTGAAAAGGCCAAATAAATTGAATAAATATGGTTATTTTTGCGAAAATGTGTAGGGCCCCTCATAAACCAAAGAAGTCTCGAGCTTCAGGGTGGGTTAAAAGGAGAGTTTTTTCAGTTTTTCGCCAATATCTCGAAAACCGTACGTCGTAGGTGAAAATATTATAAGTACAAAATTAAAGCTTATTAAATTTCCTACAAATTTGATTTACTAAGATTTTTTGTGGAACCAAAGGTATCTGAAATAAGAGGTGACAAAAAAAAAAAAAAAACGGGATTTTCAATTTTTGGGGAAAAATTCGTCTATAGTCAAAAAGCGAATTTTTACGGTTTTTCGCCAATATCTCGAAAACCGTACGTCGTAGGCGAAAATATTATAAGTACAAAATTAAAGCTTATTAAATTTTCTACAAATTTGATTTACTAAGATTTTTTGTGGAACCAAACGTATCTGAAATACGAGGTGACCAAAAAAAAAAAAAAAAACGGGATTTTCAATTTTTGGGAAAGAATTCGTCTATAGTCAAAAGGCGAATTTTTTACGGTTTTTCGCCAATATCTCGAAAACCGTACGTCGTAGGCGAAAATATTTTAAGTACAAAATTAAAGCTTATTAAATTTTCTACAAATTTGATTTACTAAGATTTTTTTTGGAACCAAACGTATCTGAAATACGAGGTGACCAAAAAAAAAAAAAAAAACGGGATTTTCAATTTTTGGGAAAGAATTCGTCTATAGTCAAAAGGCGAATTTTTACGGTTTTTCGCCAATATCTCGAAAACCGTACGTCGTAGGCGAAAATATTTAAGTACAAATTAAAGCTATTAAATTTTCTACAAATTTGATTTACTAAGATTTTTTTTGGAACCAAACGTATCTGAAATATCGAGGTGAACACGGGATTTTTCAATTTTTGGGAAAGAATTTCGTCTATAGTCAAAAGGCGATTTTTTACACGGTTTTTCGCCAATATCTCGAAAACCCGTACGTCGTAGGCGAAAATATTATAAGTACATTAAAGCTTATTAAATTTCCCTACACATTTGATTTACTAAGATTTTTTTTGGAACCAAACGTATCTGAAATACGAGGTGACCAAAAAAAAAAAAAAAAACGGGATTTTCAATTTTTGGGAAAGAATTCGTCTATAGTCAAAAGGCGAATTTCTACGCCTTTTCGCCAATATCTCGAAAACCGTACGTCGTAGGCGAAAATATTATAAGTACAAAATTAAAGCTTATTAAATTTTCTACAAATTTGATTCAGTAAGATTTTTTGTGGAACCAAACGTATCTGAAATACGAGGCGCCAAAAAACAAAAAACAAACGGGATTTTCAATTTTTGGGGGCGAAAAGGCGTAAAAAGCCAATTTTTACGGTTTTTCGCTAATATCTCGAAAACCGTACGTCGCAGGAGAAAACATTATAAAAACAAAATTAAAGCTTATTAAATTTCCTACACATTTAATTTAGAAAGATTTTTTGTAGGACCAATCGTTTCAGAGCTACGAAGCGGCAAAAAAACGAAATTTTAATTTTTTGGGGAAGAATTCGTCTAATCAAAAAGTTTATTTAAAAAAACTTGTAGAGAATTTAATTTCCTTTAAAAAACCATAAATGGGATCTTGTTTACTAGATAAGTTTACAAGAAGCCGCTTGGAGCGCTATTTTAGCGTCTACCATGTTAACTTTTTCGAATTAACGTGTTAAACATCGTGAATATCCCTTATAAATAAATTAAAAGGGGAATAAAGCGAAGTTTAACAAGTTTATTTTTTCTAATGATGCAGCGTTATCAATTGTGGAACGAAGGGAAACATGTCATTTGTCAAATGAAATGAGATTATTGGTCGCATTATTGGTTTGTCGACTAGATGAAAAATTGTAGGTTGATGCCCTTTTGTCAGTTCGAACCCCCAAAATGAGGGAAAAAGGAATAAAACGATGCTTACCTTAGGATACGCTTCGAGAACTTTGAAGGTATTTCTGTAAACATATTTCTCTCCCTTTTTGAGCGGGCAGGTGGCTTTCGTTTTTCCATCTTCGCTGTAAATAAAATTACAAGCGTTTGTACCGTCGACTCCAATAAACGGAAACGGGATGCCGACAATCACTGCGTGGACGTTTGTTTGGACAGATTTTACATCACGATCTGAAATCAAACATGAATTTTGTAAATAAGAACACTCGTTTTCCCCCTGTAGATAGGTACCTATGGCATTTTTTCCCCTGTTCATCTTAACATGAATTTTTATTTACCAGAACATAGTGATTACAATTTCAAGATCAAAAAGAAAAAAAAATTGGATAGGAAGGGGGTGGGTCGAGGAGAGTAGGGACGGTGATGAAAGAGTGGGGGAGGGGATATTTGGTATTTGCGGAGGAATCAGTAACCCCGGATAATTTTTTTTTAAATTTTTTAACTTTCTCAAAAAGAAAGTTATTGTATTACCCTCGGACTCGGTTTTCTGGGAAGAAGTCAAGGAGACCCCGTAGGGTCAATTTGACCTTTTGAGATTTTGACCATTTTTGACCAGAAAAGGACCTTTTCAGGCAGATTTTGACCCTTATAGACAAATGAAAGAACCTTTTCAGGGAGATTTTGACTATTTTTTTGACAATGATCCCCCTTTTCAGCCAGATTTTGACCATTTTTGACAAGAAAAGACCCTTTTAAGCCAGATTTTGAACCTTTATGGATAAGAAAAGACCCTTTTCAGCCAGATTTTGACTATTTTTGGCAAGGAAAGACCCTTTTTAGCCAGATTTTGACAATTTTTGACAAGAAAAGACCCATTTCAGACAGATTTTGACCCTTATTGGCAAAAGTTTTAGTCGTTTACGCCCCGGATGTTGCCCCTTTTTTTGACAAGTAATCCCCCATTTCAGCCAGATTTTGACCATTTTTGACAAGAAAAGACCCTTTTCAGCCAGATTTTCAACCTTTATGGATAAGAAAAGACCCTTTTCAGCCAGATTTTGACCCTTTTTGACAAGTAATCCCCCTTTTCAGCCAGATTTTGAGCATTTTTGACAAGAAAAGACCCTTTTCAGACCGATTTTGAGCATCTTTGGCAAGTAAAGACCCTTTTCAGACCGATTTCGAACATTTTTGGCAAGTAAAGACCCTTTTCAGCCAGATTTTTACCATTTTTGACATGAGAAAACCCTTTTCAGCCAGATTTTGACCATTTTTGACAAGAAAAGACCCTTTTCAGACCGATTTTGAGCATCTTTGGCAAGTAAAGACCCTTTTCAGCCAGATTTTTACCATTTTTGACATGAGAAAACCCTTTTCAGCCAGATTTTGACCATTTTTGACAAGAAAAGACCCTTTTCAGCCAGAATTTGTCCATTTTGGACAAGAGAAGACCCTTTTCAGCCAGATTTTGACCATATTTGACAAGAAAAGACCGATTTTGACCCTTTTTCTCAAGGCAAGACCCTTTTCAGCCAGATTTTGACCCTTTTTTATGACAACAGAAAACCCTTTTCAGCCAGATTTTGACCATTTTGGACAAGAGAAGACCCTTTTCATCCAGATTTCGACCATATTTGACAAGAAAAGACCGATTTTGACGCGCTTTTCACAGCCAGATTTTTAGCTATTTTTGACATGAGTAAAACCCTTTCAGCCGAGATTTTGACCATTTTTGACAAGAGAAGACCCTTGTCATCTAGCTTTCGACATATTTGACAAGAAAGACCAGATTGTTGACCCTTTTTCTCAACCGCAAGAGACCCTTTTCAGTCCAGATTTTAAACCCTCAGACAAGAGAGAAACCCTTTTCAGCAAGATTTGACACAGATTTTTTCGACAAGAAAAGACCCTTTCAGCCAGATTTTGTCCTATTTTGGACAAGAGAAGACCCTTTTCAGCAGATTTCGACATATATTGACAAGAAATACTCTCGATTTTTGGGTACGATTGTGTACCTTATGTCTCAATAGGGAAATGTGTGTTAGCACCTCAGCCAGATTTTGATAGACCCTCTTTTTGACAAGATAGAAAACCCTTTTCAGTTTCAGAGGCGCGCCGCATTTGTTTTGGGACTGGCCATCGTCTTTTGTACAAGAGAAGATCCTGTTTCATCCAGATTTCGCACATATTTGACAAGAGAGAGGACCGATTTTGAGACCCTTTTTCTCAGGAAAGACCCATGTTCCAGCCAGATGTTGACCCTTTTTTTTGACAAGTGAAAACCCTTTTCAGCCAGATTTTGACCATTTTTGACAAGAAAAGACCCTTTTCAGCCAGATTTTGTCCATTTTTGACAAGAAAAGACCCTTTTCAGCCAGATTTTGACCATATTTGACAAGAAAAGACCGATTTCGACCCTTTTTCTCAAGAAAAGACCCTTTTCAGCCACATTTTGACCTTTTTTTTTTTTGACAAGTGAAAACCCTTTTCATCCAGATTTTGACCATTTTTGACAAAACATCCTAATTTCGAACCTTTTTCACTATTAAAAATCCTTTCCACCCTTTCAAGCAAAATATAACTATTACCCAAAATAAAAACCGGTAGAAAACCACCGATTTGCACCAAAATTATGAGAAAGTTAAAATGGGACTAATTTCACTTAAACACATTATAATTACCTAATTAGTTAATTAAATAATTAATTTAGAAAATATTCAATCATAACTTGAATTTGGTGATAATTTTATGAAAATGGGACTAATTTCACTCAAACACATTATAATTACCTAATTAGTTAATTAATTAATTAATTAATTTTTGAAAGAAAAAAATTTTTTTTTCAATCATAACTTGAATTTGGTGATAATTTTATGAAAATGGGACTAATTTCACTCAAACACATTATAATTACCTAATTAGTTAATTAATTAATTAATTTTTTGAAAAAAAAATCAATCATAACTTGAATTTGGTGATAATTTTATGAAAATGGGACTAATTTCACTCAAACTCAATATAATTACCTAATTAGTTAATTAATTAATTTTTGAAAAAAAAATGCAATCATAACTTGAATTTGGCGATAATTTTATGAAAATGGGAAAATTAAGTTAATTAGTCATAATTACCTAATTACATAATTAATTACCTAATTAGTTAATGAAATTTAATCGGGATCACGTGAAGATTATTTGGTTAAAATTTGGTGAAGATCGGACCGGTAGAAAGCCCGTAGCACATTTTTGCAAACTTTAGACAGACATATCTCCGCCATTTTGTCGAATTTCAAAAATCGCTCTCGTCACTTTCAAGATAACCACGAAAGGAAGATTGTGTGAAAATTTCGTGAAAATCGGATGAAAATTGTGGCCGTGAAGTGTTCCGGAAAAAAAAGGCGACGGACGGCCGGCACCACAGACAAAGTCATGTCCGGCAAAGATCAAAAGTCAGTTTGACCCTAGGGGGTCTGGAAGACCCTTCCCCAAAAACCCGAATCCGACGGTAATACAATAACTTCTCTTTGAGAAAGTTAAAAGAAAGTTAAAAAGTGTTGTTTTTATCAATTCCATCGATTTCTCGTGATAGGTCAGAATGTTCGACACCTCTAAAATGATGAAAAACCTCTCGAACATGTCGTCAATTTACATGACATTTTAGGGAGATAATTGTGAAAAGTATTTTGTCATGTTTTCCGTCGCGTGATCGAAGGCGTTAGAGCAAACACGTCCCTACCTCGTTACTTTACTCCTCCCGTTTATTATTGTAAATAAAATATTAGTTACCTACTCAAAACATTCGTTTACATACGTTTATCTTCCTATTCCAGATCCTATCCTCCCCCATAAATGGAAAACTCTCATAAACTGATTTACTTAATCCATTAAACCTTTTTTTTTATATCGAAACCCTCATTTTAAGATCCCAATTAGACAAGATATTCTTTCGTTTACGTTCTACTGGACCAATAAATTTCAATTTTTATAAAACAAGGGATGATATCGAATTAATTTTTTATTGTTTCAATAAACTTTTACTGGGGAACATTAAAAACGAAATGTCTCACTCATTGTTTGCAGCATGGGGGTTACAAAAAAAAATTATAAAAATAAAATAAAAAACCCATTATTTCCATTCCATTTATTGAACTGTTCTTATAAAAATTCATTTCATGGGAACCAGTAAATAAAATAAAAAACTTCATTTACAGGTTTTGTTTTTCTGATTGGCAATGTTGGAACCACATACGATATAATGTATTAAAAAAATGTTATAAAATTGCAGTATTTACTTTCAGAAAAAAAAAGTGACTTTATACTTTATTAAAAAGGGAAAACTAAAAAAATGAACAAAAATCGAGCTAAAAAGGGCCCTTTTCGTATGGAACAAAATCTAGTCTAAAGGGAACACAGTGGGACAAAACTGGATTTTTTGTTTCAAAAAATTTTTTGGTAAAACGGCTATAAAACCCTTAATTTTTATGATATCGAAACCGGGCTAGTGGCAATTTGTAGCCCTATTTAATACCTACATTTTCCAAAAAGCAGAAATTTCCTAACTATAATAGAAAAATTTTTATGACGTTTTTAAAACTATAAATCCCGTTCTACTCAATGAAACCTGACAATCTTTTAACTTTCTCAAAGAGAAGTTATTGTATTACCGTCGGATTCGGGTTTTTGGGGGAGGGTCTTCCAGACCCCCTAGGGTCAAACTGACTTTTGATCTTTGTCGGACATGACTTTGTCTGTGGTGCCGGCCGTCCAGCCGTCCGTCCGTCGCCTTTTTTTCCGGAACACTTCACGGCCACAATTTTCATCCGATTTTCACGAAATTTTCACACGATCTTCCTTTCGTGTTATCTGAAGTGACGAGAGCGATTTTTGAAATTGGACAAAATGGCGGAGATATGTCTGTCTAAAGTTTGCAAAAATGTGCTACGGGCTTTCTACCGGTCCGATCTTCACCAAATTTTAACCATATAATCTTCACGTGATCCCGATTAAATTTCATTAACTAATTAGGTAATTAATTATGTAATTAGGTAATTATGACTAATTAACCTAATTTTCCCATTTTCATAAAATTATCACCAAATTCAAGTTATGATTGAAAAAAATTCTCAAAAATTATTTAATTAATTAATTAACTAATTAGGTAATTATAATGTGTTTAAGTGAAATTAGTCCCATTTTCACAAAATTATCACCAAGTTATGACTGAAAAATTTTTTTTTCTATAAATTAATTAATTAACTAATTAAATAATTATAATGTGTTTGGGTGAAATTTATGGATCCCCCGAAATCTGTAGACCTTTGAGAAAGTTCGTGTCTCTGGGCAAGCTCGAGGACCAATACTTTTTTTTTAAATCGTGGTTTTTTTTAGTACTTTTAGAATCTTAAAACGGATTTTCGATGAAGTCAAAAATGTGCGTTTTATTAAAGATTTATTGTTTTAAATCGACTTTAACAAAAAAGTCAACACAAAAGCCTATAGGAACGGCTTCCTCTACGTCTGAATTTCCACCAAAAGACCCGAAAATCGAATTTTCTGTCGATTATCTGCCAGACTTTTGACCTGACGAAAAAAAGTATCGAAGTAAACCCCCCTTAATTTTGAGCGAGGAATCGATAGCATCGATAACTTTTGGACCCGACGTTCAGGGTGCTCATGAAGGACCCTAACTTCGTTATTTTGAGTACGAACCCCACGTTTTGACAAAAGTAATCGATTGTACTCTTGATTTCCTTTAACTTTTACTTAGAACACTTTTTTGATAAGACCAAAGGTTCGGACAGTATGGTCCTATGAAAAAATTGTTCTAAGTAAAAGTTACTGAAAATCTAGCGAAAAATCGATTTCTTTTGTCAAAACATAGGGTACGTACTCAAAATAACGAAGTTAGGGTCTTTCATGAGCACCCTGTACGTCGGGTCCAAAAGTTATCGATGTCAATCGATTCCTCGCTCAAAATTAAGGGGGGTTTACTTCGATACTTTTTTTCGTCAGGTCAAAACTCTGGGAGATAATCGGCAGAAAGTGCCATTCCCAAAATGGCACTTCGATTTTATGTGAAAAAAAAAATCCAGTTCTGTCCCACTGTGGGGCCCCTACTGTCCAAAAAAAGGGAATTTCCCGATATCCCTTTGGGCCTATCCCCTTATCCCATATCATCCCATCATCCACCTCCCAACAACCTCCCCCCTACGACCCTCCTTGACCTTTCGAGACTAATAAAACTTTCTTTTCGAGAAAATAGCTCAGAAATGTAGAGCTGACCGTTATCCAGTCGTCCTCGCCCCAAGAACATAATTTGGCTTCTCTGTACATGACGCAATTGTGAAAATAACAAACTTTAGCCTTCATAAAACTATTACGCCTTTTATAATGACGAATTAATGGATTGAACAATGAATTTTATATTAATATTTAGTTGCTTCGAGCTTATCAATATGGAAATCAGTAAAAATACGTTTTGTCGAAAAATTTTAGTGAAGCGTGTCATCCGATTCGAATTTTTTACACTCGAATTGTTACGGGTTCTTGTTAAAAAATTCTGCTCTCGTTATCAAAATAATTTTGCAAATCAAACGTTGGATGAGCACGGCCTTTTAAATTACCCGTAGATAATTATCGACAAGGACGCTTTTAAATCATAAAACGCTTTTTCTTCTGAAAGGATTTCCATTGAGAACTTCCATTCTTAATTTTCAACCGTGTCCATTCTAGATTGTTGAAAATCATATCTGAAAGTCATCAACTATGGAAAACAAGGCTTAAATAACCTTCAAAAATAATAATGACCAAATTATACACGTAAATTATTAAAAAGTATTTGTTTTTCAATAATAATCTCGCTTAATCTTCGGTAATCAACTATCCTCATCAACATTAGCTTCCTACCTACCGGGTGTCCTTTAGATGGAACCGGAATGGTGGAACATTTAAAAACTGGCTAAAATGGGTTTTTTGAAGTGAAAAAAGGTTTAAAAGGATAAAAAAAAGCTCTTCTTGTTGAAAAGGGACAAAATCTCGCTAAAAAGTTTGGACAAAAAAAAGGTTCAAAATCAGGCCGAGAAAGGTATTTGTTGTCGAAAAACGTTCGAAATCAGGTTAAAAAGAATATTTATGTCAAAAAAAAGTTCAAAATCAAGCCGGAAAGGGTATTTGTTGTCGAAAAAGGTTCAAATCAGGCCAAAAAGGGTATTTATGTTAAAAAAAAGGTTCAAAATCAAGCCGGAAAGGGTATTTGTTGTCGAAAAAATTCAAAATCCGGCCAAAATGGGTATTTATGACAGGTTCAAAATCATGCCGGAAAGCGTATTTGTTGTCGAAAAAGGTTCAAAATCCGGCCAAAAAGGGTATTTATGACAAAAAGGTTCAAAATCATGCCGGAAAGGGTATTTGTTGTCGAAAAAGGTTCAAAATCCGGCCAAAAAGGGTATTTATGACAAAAAAAAAGGTTCAAAATCAACCGAAAGGGTATTTTGTTTCGAAAAAAGTTCAAATCCGCAAAAAGGGTATTTTGACAAAAAAAAGGTTCAAAATCATGCCGACAAGCGTATTTGTTGTCGAAAAAGGTTCAAATCGGCCAAAAAGGTATTATGACAGGTTCCAAATCATGCCGGAAAGCGTATTTGTTGTCGAAAAAGGTTCACAATCAGACAAAAGGTATTTATATCAAAAAAGGTTCAAAATCAAGCCGAGCGGGTATTGTGTCGAAAAAGTGTCAAAAACTCTGGCTCAAAAAGGCGTATTTATGACAAACAGGTTCAAAATCCATGCCGGAAAGCGTATGATTGTTGTCGAAAAAAGGTCATAAATCATGCCAAAAAAGGGTATTGTTGTCGAAAGCGTTCAAAATCTGGCCAACAAAGGTATTGTTGTCGAAAAAGGTCAACATCGGCGAAAAGGGTATTTATGACTAAACAAAAGTCAAAATCTGCCAAAAAGGGTAGTTGTTGTCGACAAGGTTCAAATTCCGGCCTAAAAAGGGTATATTAGGACAGGTTCAAATCATGCGGAAAGGGTATTTTGTTGTCGAAAAAGGTTCAAAATCCGGCCAAAAGGGTATTTATGACAAAAAACAAAGGTTCAAAATCATGCCGGAAAGCGTATTTGTTGTCGAAAAAGGTTCAAAATCAGACCAAAAAGGGTACTTATATCAAAAAAAGGTTCAAAATCAAGCCGGAGCGGGTATTTGTTGTCGAAAAAGTTTCAAAATCTAGGCCAAAAGGGTATTTATGACAAAACAGCGTCGATCATGCAGCGGAAACGCGTAATTTGTGTCGAAAAGGTTCAAAATCATGCCAAATAAAGGGTATTTGTTGTCGAAAAGGTTCAAAATCTGGCCCACAAAGGGTATTTGTTGTCGAAAAGGTTCAAAACTGCGGCGCGAAAAGGTATTTGTGTGTCGAAAAAGGTTCAAATCTGGCGCGAACAGGGTATTATGACAAAAAAGGTTCAAAATCTGGCAGGGTAGTTGTTGTCGAAAAGCGTTCAAAATCCGGCAAAAAGGTATGTGTATGACAAACACTAAAAAGGTTCAAATCATGCGGAAAAGCGTATTTGTTGTCGAAAAAGGCTTTTCAAATCAGGCCAAAAAGGGTATTGCTATGACAGGTTCAAATCATGCCGGCCGAAAGCGGTATATTGTTGTCGAACAAAGGTCAAAATCAGACCAAAAAGGGTAACTTATGTCACAAAAAAGGTTCAAATTCAAGCCAGAAAGGGTATATTTGTGTGCGAAAAAGTTTCAAATCTGGCCTAAAAAGGTATTGTTGTCGAAAGGTCAAACACTCTGCGCGACAAAGGGTATTTATGACAAAAAAAGGTTCAAAATCAGGCCGGAAAGGGTATTTGTTGTCGAAAAAGATTCAAAATCTGACCGAAAAGGGTATTTATGACAAAAAAAAGGTTCAAAATCAAGCCGGAAAGGGTATTTTTTTTTTTTGAAAAAGGTTCAAAATCAGGCCAAAAAGGGTATTTATGTAAAAAAAAAACGTTGAAAATCAGGCCGGAATGGGTATTTCTTGTTGAAAAAAGTTGAAAATCAGGCGAAAAAAAGGTCTTTTATTGTCGAAAAAGGTTCAAATCTGACTAACTAGGGTTTTCTCCTTTGAAGAGTACCTATACAAAATCTGGCAAAAAATGGCACAAAATCTGTCCAAATAGTGGTAATGGATCAAAATCGTGCTGAAAATGGTCTTTTCTTGTCGATAAAGGTTGAAATCTGACTAATAAGGGTTCTCCCCTTTAAAGAATATACAAAATCTGGCCAGAAAGGGTCTTTTATTGTCAAAAAATGGTCAAAATCTGTCTCAAAAGTGTCTTTTTTCCTCAACAGGGTTCAAAGTCTGGCTGAAAAGGGTCTTTTTTGTCCAAAAATAAACAAAATGGCTCTTTTATGGTCAAAAAATAGTTTGAAAATCTGGAATTTTAAAAACTCAAACCCAATTTTTCAAGAATGACAAAAAAGTTAAAAATACCTGGTTGAAGTTTGAGTTCGACTGCAACTTCACTTTTTCTTCTTAGTCTGCATGGAGGTCCTTTACATGCACTTATTTTGAGAAGTCCTTCCGTCACGTTACCTTTCAAGGCTGAAATATAACATCATTTATTAAAAATTGTAAATAAAATATGTTTTCAAACATCTAAAAAACGATAAAGCTCCATTCGAGCAAATCTTCATTATCATAAATAATTTACAACTTTTTTCCCTTAAGTTAATTTTATTTAACGATTTTTTAAATCATTGCATAAATAGATCCTTAATGAAATATTCTAGTAATTGCTAAAAAAAATACGCCATTGATGAGAAGAAAGGGGAAAAAATCACAAGACACCCACAATTTAAAATATTAGAAAATGTCATTTTAACGAAAGCATCTTAGGACATTTTCTAGATTAAAAAATTCCTTTTATTTTTTTGTCCAACCTTTTGTATGAACAATAAGAAGCAGAATTTTGCCGAATTAGGTAATAGGGAGTGGAAGCTACTCATATTTATACTATTATAGTATATGGTATATGGTATATGGTATATGGTACATGGTACATGGTATATGGTATATGGCATATGGTATATGGTATATGGCATATGGCATATGGCATATGGCATATGGCATAAGGCATATGGCATATGGCATATGGCATATGGCATATGGCATAAGGCATAAGGCATAAGGCATAAGGCATAAGGCATAAGGCATAAGGCATAAGGCATAAGGCATAAGGCATATGGCATAAGGCATAAGGCATATGGCATAAGGCATAAGGCATAAGGCATATGGCATAAGGCATAATGACAAGCATATGGCATAAGGCATAAGGCATAAGGCATAAGGCATAAGGCATAAGGCATAAGGCATATGGCATAAGGCATAAGGCATAAGGCATAAGGCATAAGGCATAAGGCATATGGTATATGGTAAATGGTATAACGTATACCGTATACCATATGTACCATATATACCATGTATACCATATACAACCATATATACCATATATACCATACATACTATATATACCATATATACCATATATACCATATATACCATATATACCATATATACCATATATACCATGTATACCATATATACCATATATACCATTGTATACCATATATACCATATATACCATATATACCATATATACCATATATACCATATATACCATATATACCATATATACCATATATACCATATATACCATATATACCATATACATATACCATATACATATACCATATACATATACCATATACATATACCATATACATATACCATATACATATACCATATACATATACCATATACATATACCATATACATACCATATATACCATATATACCATATATACCATATATACCATATATACCATATATACCATATATACCATATATACCATATATACCATATATACCATATATACCATATATACCATATATACCATATATACCATATATACCATATATACCATATAATACCATATACCATATATAACGTGGTAGGTATATGGTATAGGGTACATGCTATATGCTATATTCGTTTTTAAAGTAGACTTAACAGTTACTACAAAATAATAGATTTTTTTCGAGATATTTTTTTCTCCTTTTAATT